>JANTQJ010000459.1:0-15318 GCA_032989685.1 Arthroderma sp. PD_2
AACTTGAGCCGCCTGCTGGAAGGAGTCGGCCCCCACGACGAGGCAGACAAAGTCGACTTGTTTTGAGCTTGGTTTGTTGCCTAAGAGCCCCAACCGTCGTGGAGACTTGGATACTGGCCAGTCCTTGTCGGCGCTTCGTGCAGACCAATCATAGGTTGATTCCCTACGGCATAGATGTTGGCATATTTCATAGGTATGACTCCTCGGCGCATGAAATAATCTGCATACCATCATTTTGATCACAATAGTCCGCGTAGCATGCAAGGCAAGCTATTGGCCAAACTCGGACCCAAGACTTTTAGCAAGAAGGGTGTGTCTATCAAGATAACTGCAAGGTTAATCATCGAACGGCCATTCTTCACCCCACACTCTCCTCTCTTCGTCATTACGCGCAAACTCCTGCATGATGAACTCCTTTGCTTGGCCTAATGCGTCTTTCGCTTCATCATACTGATCCGGCCGCACAATCCCTTGCTCGGGGAAGAGATCTCCGAGCGACTCACGAATCGACTGCATTGCCTGCATCCCAAGGAGAGAGCCATTTACATCCCTTTTGAAACCTTCTTTCTCTTTGTCCGAGAAGGCAAAGGGGTAAGGACTTTCACCAACACCAGGGAGACCCACCCATTCGCTTTCTAGCTCAGCAATTCGACCTAAATACGTGGCTTCCCCATCTATCAAGAGATTCCGTCCAAGAAGGAGAAGGTCGAAACTTGCTGTTTCTTGGTATTCCATAGCATTGTACAGGCGCCGGTTATACCCATGAACAAGTGTCCTGTAAAGCGCGGCTAGGGCCTGTTTAGAATACAAAGCGTTCGCTTTCTTTTGAGCGTCAATACTGAGAGTCGCGAAGTTATCTGGAAGTCGAGGGCGCTCCAACCCGCTGAGCTGGGGTCCATCGTAATCTAGGAAATATGGCGGGCGTGCGTGGTAGAATAGAGGAGCGATCTCAGTGGATTGCCAGTCAATAATTCCCACTATCGTTGTCGGTGCATTAGGGTTTACAAAGATATTTTCAACGTGGAGATCACTGTGCCATAAACATGCGGCTGCGATGGATCGGTCGGCAGGGATGAGATATCTTATTATCGAAAGATAACTTTCGATGGCCTTGAGCTTTTTCTCTCTCGTAGGTCGGTAGGTTCCTGGGCCATATAGAGCAATTTGGGATTTCGGCAGTTTAGCGATATCCTTGACACAAGACATTTCTCGGTAACCGATGGCTGCCAGGTATCTTTCCAGTGTCGGCCCTGTGATTGCTTTAGCCTACAGCCATATGTAGCGAGAGTCAATTTGACTTACATGGGCCTTGGTCAAACTCAACCGTTGCTCTTCCAGCATCGAACCATTCTCGTCCTGTTGATGGCCCAATAGCGAATTTCCTGTCAGAAAGTCCATCTTGTAATGGAACATGTCTCACTCCAGCCAGATCTTCGGCAAAGTAAAGGCTTCCAAAGTGGCTAAAAGAAGCTTTCATCCAAGCTTCCTGATACTTCGCGATAGTTTTGGTTAAAGCAAACCGGTCGTCAAGTCGCATGGACGGCCAAACTGAATCCAGCGGCACCCCAGAGACCTTCTCCATGATGATGTATTCGGAACCCACACTGTTATCCTGCGAGCTCCATGCATATACCTTTGGAACAGGAATCTTGCAAACAGTTCGCATCTAGGACACACGACTGACATGATTAGGATTGCCTGCCCAAAAGCTTTCGGTAACTAGGGTGGGTATAGGCGAGGCGACGTACAAATTCCATCGTAGCGACCTCGCTAGCAGTAGTAAAACGAGGACGACCAGCATTGGGATTAGGAAGTTTCGCGACAACTTGTACGCCGTTATCCATAATGAGCTCGAAAGCCTTGTTATACATCCCATCCGGATATTTTTCAAACTTGACACACGGTGTCGAGCCAACGGCCGACGCCGCTACACGGGCAAGCTCATCAACATTGAATTGAACTGACCGCTGGGCCATTTCAGATGCTTCATCACGAACGAACCGGCCTCGCGTGTAGCGGAAGAAGTTAGGGTCCTGGGTGAACGCTGCAACGCGTAAAATGCTCGTAAGTCCACGTACAAATGGGTTCGGTGAAAGGATATCTTACCTGTGCCTTGCGACATGGTCCGAGATGGGTTCGCGCGAGCCCGGATGGACACGAAAGCCTGCCCAGCTGTTAGGCGAAGGCGAGAACGTATACTCATGGCTACCTCAAACAACGGCGAAAGCATCCAGAGAGCAGAAGCTGGGAGTGCAGGTCAAGATGTATCTCCTGGCGTTTATCATGTGTCCATGCTGACAAAGATGCGACATTGTTATATCAGTTTCTGACAGATATATAGGAGGGGATAACTAGGCTTACGGGCCAGTATACCTAGAGAGAAGGCCTCTGGGAGGCTTAGGGGCGGAGTATACCTAAATGAGACCCTTAGGCAGGGGTTTTTTTTTTTTAATTTGAAGTTACAGTATAAAACTAAGTATATGATTCAAAAGATAAAAATTAAAATAAGGGCATTTCAGTAAATATTTTAGTAAATAGGGGCATCCGAGTAGCTAGGCGATATATTCTAGTCTACTGCACATAAGCGAGCTACATAGCACGGGCTGCCTGAAGCCACTGCTCAATTCCAAGAAGTGCCCGTCGAGGGAGATCCTTGTATCTCTGTTCACTGTAGGTGTCCAGAAGAGACTGGCGGAGCCGTTTTGCCCTTATAATCGCAACCTTCTTTGCCTGTTGCGCGTTTTCCTTCTGCATAAATGTGTTGATCTCCTTTTCGAGCTTCTGGCGTTGCTTTTGCAAGTCAGGCCCGTCTGCCTCTTCCGCAGCACAAAGCTTGCACCGACACTTGAATCCCCAGGTCCGTTGGAGTGCCGCGGTCCTCGCATCGTAATCGCTAGACTCGTCGTAGCTGTGTGTGATTTCCTCGCCTGCGGGAATTGGACGGGTAGCGCGTAGGATCATGAGGTCGCCGATGTAGTCTTTCTTTGCATTCGAGACACAGGAGTGATTGATATATGCTGCCCGAATCCAGAGGCCGGTGCTGGCGTTGCTGATGTCTTCGTTTTCACTCTGTTGGCCCGGACCAAAAGCGTTCCGCTGAATGATATCGTGGACCTGGAAGGTGTCGAGTACCGGCTTGCCATCGCTTTCGTGAAGTTTGCTACCGAGCCCTTTGTAGTCGCCGAAGAGGTCCAGGACGCTCTCAATTTGCGAGGGATTGTTCATGAGCTTCTGCACCAGGGCCTTGTGCAAGCCTGAAGGGAAGACCTTGATAGCGGCGTCTTCTCGAAGATCAACCGTCAGACATGAAAATGCCTCTGGATCATGGCTCCAGACGACGCAGAAGGCCTTCTCGTACATGATGACCTCGTTGACGGCGATATCACGAGTCGCAAAAAGGCCACGACCAGCTCCTGAGCTTTCCCTAATCTCCGTGTGTCCATTGAAACTGGCAACATCAGCTCGACCTTGAGTTTTGGATAAGCTACCAGCAACCTTCCTCAAATCATACGCACCGGTCTCCATCTCTTGGAGTCGCATATTGATTCTCCGTAGGTTAATCTTTGCCAGTCGGCTATCATCAGGCTGAAGTTTCTCCTGCGCCTCAAAATAGCCCCTGGCGGTCTCGAAATTGCCTAGACCGTATGCTGCACTTCCAGCACGGGAGTAGGCCTTCGCGTCTAGAACTTTCTGCTCCTCGTCTGTTCCATGGGTGAGAGATGATAGTGCATCGGCCACTGCCTCATCGAAGCGTTGAAGGAGAAGATTGACGTAAGAACGGTTCCTATAGATATCATTACGCAGTGTGCTATCATCGTCTTCTGGGATCAACTTCAATCCTTCGGCATAGCAGTCGTGGGCTCTCCAGTAGTCTTTTTTTCCAAGAGCCGCATTGCCCTCTTCCTTGCACTGGCTGGCCAATTTGGGCTCAGGAGCCGGTTCATTTTTGCTTGCATTGTTACGCCATGATGATGGGCCATCACTGTAAGCCGAGATAACAATGTCTGACGGATGGTCGACACGGATCACAGATTCGCCCTGGTTATTAAGGGTATAGTAAGGCTCCTTCACCAAGAATACTGACCCGGAATCCAACATATCCTGGCCGTTTCTCGAGCTGTGTAAGAATATCTCTAAGCGCTCTGCCTCATCCGAGTCTTCTCCCTGCACAACCGCCCAACAGGACGTCTTCAATTTGACCACCGGGGAAATGCGGCGGAGTGACAGCACTCGCCCACGATGATGAGTTTCCATGCGCAGTTCTGGCAGTTTCATGGACTCTAGATCCGCCAGATCAACCGTGCAAGGCAGATATGGGGTACCGATGCCATATGCTGGCATGGTTTCTTGACTACTATCTTTTGACTCTCCTCCCATATCAAAGGCCGCAGCAGCAAAGTCGTCCATCACGGACTTCCCAACCGCCTGCTGGACCAGAGATTTGGGGTCGCTGGACTCCCGCGACTGGCCAGCCTTTGCTCGACAATTCTGGACATGTTCCTGTGCCGTCTCTTGAACACGTCTGGTCTCCTCCGGCGTCATGAAAAGCGTAGTGCGGGCCGCCATCATGGGCTGAAATTGGCCGTATATATAGGAGTGAACGAAATCTCATGCGAGGTCCTGGAGCAGTGTGAGGGCTGCTATGATAAATAAAAGTTATAGGGTTGTGGAAAGCGAAAGCTCTTTTATTCCCTTAAAAAATCCTTGGTTTCCACTCCGCGGCATAGCCGGGCTCGGAGGTTTGATGACAACATTCATGTCATGTTCTACTATCTTATATAGTATATCTACGCTGCTCCTATTAGCCGTCTCCCGGCCACTGGGACGTGTCATTTGTTGGACATTTCTGCCTGGTAGGGACATGTCTATATTATTCGTTCCGGAAATGTAATGGCCCTTCGCGAGATAACTAGCTACCGAATTGACTATCAAGTGCTACCTAGATACGGAGTAATTAATACTCCGTAGGAAGAATATTATATCTGGGAAGATAAAGTGATATCACTTTACAATGTTCACTGAAAGTGGAAGAAAAGAGTAGGTTATTTGTAGTCTCTGGGATCAAGCCGCCAAAATCATTTGTGTGATCCCAAGCCCGCTTATTTGAAATTGCCGAGATATCAAGGCGAGCCAAGTCTTAGCAAATATACTTGAAGTATCTAATTTTTATATAGAGAAATATTAAGCTAAATGATACGCTCTTAAACTTCTAGAGCCTCAAACCTTTATTCCTACGACTGTCGTTATTTTACCTAATTATAGGACCGTCATACTTGTACTCCTTGAGAGATGGTTGGAATAATGTGAATAAGAGAACAGAGCAAATTCATTCAATCTAATATCTATGAGTTACTTGTCATTCAAAAATCCATATCCAGCCTGGGCCACGAGCTCGTTGACTTTCTCCAGGTTAGCGCCAGTTCCCCGTTCGTATCGTTCCCAGAAGTTGTTCGTATCATTCACCCTCGGGTAAGGGACGTCGGGCACAGGCACGCCCAAGAATTTGCAGAGCGGCTCCCATCCATCTTTGGCCTCGAATTCGAGCAAGTTATCTTCTGGCACTAGGTCACGAACCATCTGGTAGTGTTCCACCCAGATATCCTTTCCATGTTTGTAAAAGTCGCCTTTGAACATGTGCTGCCAGAACTTATTTAGCATTTGGTGGCGTAGCTCCGTAATACCCATTTGATTGCTAGCTATATGAGCCTTGAAAATAGTGTTAAGAACAGAGCTAGATGATAAAAGATGATATGTCAGACATAGAAAATGATATCATTACGTGTGGGATGGTTGTCTGTACTTACGTATACCACTTGTCCATGTCCCTTTTATTCAACACCACTTTGGCATCTGGGTAAGCTGCCACAAGCTCGGGGACAAATGCACATCCGGGAGCATCAGTTGTAGCCTATGAGACATTTAGTTTCAACTTTCCAAGATATTGTAGGTGGGGATATCATTTTTCGGTAACGTACCTGGCAATGGCCGAGTAGGGCATCCCAATCCTTTTTCTCAAATGTACCTACACCTTCAAACTTTGCAAGGAAAGCGTCGATCCATATTTCACAATCTTTTTTGTTTTCAACAGCGCAAGATACCATATGGTATGTTTCTTCAAAGCCAAGGATTTTCAACGCAGTTCGGAGAGCTGGCGTGGAACTCACATTAGTACAGCTTCCAAACTCAAGCGGACAGGTAAGACAACCAACATACAAAGAGTCCCAGTCCGCGGCATGCCTGCACATATCACCTTCATAGGCACCACACGGGTGCAGTTTCGCCTGTCGATATCAGTTTCAATTGGTTCCCCCATATTCACGTATGCTAACAGGAAGACCTTTCAGCAGGTTGTACTAAAGTAGAGAAGGGCGGTGGTGTGATATAAAATGCTTTAAAGAATTATCGGCTTGTGCTTTGAATTCTAACCCCACAGCCAAAGGGCGAACTGCTCCCTTTTATGCTGCATATTTGAAGCCCTGGGCGAACTGTATGCAAGACCCTGATCACAACTCGCCACGCGGTCCACAGTCTGCGGGCGGACAAAGCTAGTAAGTGAGTTCGCAACGAACGAAAACTCAAACATACTATAACTGCTGGGACATGGACTCCTCGAACAAAGGCCAGGCATTACTCATCCGTTTGACGGACGGGCTCAACAGCTCCGTTGCTCCGTTTGAGGAGCCTTCAGGATCGGGGAGGAGCGGATAGGCGGCTTAGGTGTCCTGAAGAATGCTTACTCCGACCACCGCCATCACATTTACAGTACCTTGCGGAGAGGGTGAAATGCAGCGGATCGGCGTTGAAGTAGTACCCTAACCTACCAAGCGATAAACATGAAGCAGTAGCTTTC
Source organism: Arthroderma sp. PD_2 (assembly GCA_032989685.1). NCBI lineage: Eukaryota > Fungi > Ascomycota > Eurotiomycetes > Onygenales > Arthrodermataceae > Arthroderma > Arthroderma sp. PD_2. Next base: position 6,851 of record JANTQJ010000459.1, read on the forward strand.
GGGTTTCGGGCACAACCCCACCTCCGAATTGAGTAGAAGCGGGAGTTTCGTTGCAATATTTCATGCAAGACATGGTTCAATCACATACGAAGTCACTCACTCGCTCCCAAGGCCACCATTTCCGTGTAGGCGATAACTCGAAAACTCGAGAATGTGGTGGGTGAATCTGCCCATTCTATTTCGCTTCCCCTGCCCCGCGAAGGGCAATGAGCTAGAGAGAATTTGTTTGTTGATACTTGCTGTGGGGCATAGTATTATAACCCCCCTCTCAAATCACAGAGTTACAGCCCGAGCTGCGTTTATGTTTCACAGGGGAACATGCTGGTTTGTACAGCGACTGGAGAATCCTTTGTGAGCACCAGCGCTCCATACGGAGTCCTTTGTAAAGGTTGAACGTTTGCCCTAATTAAGGTATGCTGGATCGGAGCCATCAGAGTCCTCAACTTCCTCTTAACCCATGCTACGTTGACATGGGAGATATCCGACCAACAGGGTTATCGCATGGACTCCATGACCTGTTCGACTTCGAATGGCCCAGGTAGTCAGTGAAGTTGCTCGGAAGAAAGGCTCTTGACGGGAGTTTAAGCCGATCCAAGCTGAAGGTCGACCGAAGTTGCAAGCGCTTTGATCCCAACAACAAGGCGGCGCAAGACTGGACAAGGGTTCGAGTATGGAGCACTTAATGGTTTGGTTCACCTGTTAGCTTGATTTGTTTCGTTCCATCCGCCAGATGCCAAGTTGTCGGTGGCATCTTGACACCGAAGGTCCGTGGTCCTCTGACGTTCGTAGCGTCCTGCTGGTAGGAGCGAAGGCCACTGTTGATCCTGAAGAAGATGCTATTCCTGTCTCTCTCTCTCTCTCTGTCTCTCTGTCGAATCTGCAAAACTTCGAGATGTTTTTTGACCTTCTCTTATGTAAGCACACCACATGACATAAGCCTATGCACGTGATCCTGGAAAAGAAGCGAAAATAGAGGATGATCCTTCATACTCTTCGGCTATTATAGAGAGTTTTGTCATGGGGGATTATCAGGATGGTTAGGGCTAGTTAAGGTGGTCGATCGAGCAGGCTTGGAAGGATGAATGCATAGGAGTAAGTTTGAGTTGCGCCGACCAGATATATCAGTCCCAAGGAACAAGTTCCATTAATTGTTGGCAGTATGAAACAGAGTATATAAGGTATATAATAAAGAGTCCATTTCACCAGTACGCTATAGTTTGTTACTTAGGGACCCTTCTACTAAACTTTGGCAACCCGAGTACTTGAGGATTCAGATACCCAGCTTTGAAAGGATGGAATCCGGGTCTTTCTCTGCATCTGCCCATGCACTGTCGATAGTGATCTTCTGCTGTGGACCACGGACTCGGAAACACGGAGTAAAGGGTGTGGGATTGGTAGAAATGTTTTGCGTCATGCTCCAGGAATCGATTTCTATCCGGGTTCCATCCTCCTCATACGCATGGCTGATATCATATCCCCATAGTATCCGGGCACCGATGATGAATACTGAATTCCGGGCCACATTCTGCCCCGTACATACCCTACGGCCAAACCCAAAGGTGCTCTGCGGCAGATTTGGATTGTTGAGCCATCTTTCTGGCTTGAATTCCTCCGGCTCGGGGAATACTTCTTCGTCCATGTCTAACGACCAGTGGTTAGCTGTGACGACGGCTCCTCTCGGGATACGATAGCCCATGTACTCGTCATCCTTCGTGGAAGCATGGGCAACCCCCTCGAGGATCAGTGGCCTCCACCGTTGTATTTCGTTGATAAACGCCTTTGTGTACGGGAGGTTAGGCATGTCTTCGAAGTCGGGGAGTCTGTCTGCACCGACGACTTCGTCCAGCTCCTTTTGCGCACGACGGGCAGCATCAGGATGAAGAACGCATGCCATCACGAAGAACTGGAGCGCTTTGTCCGTGGTAGCGCTTGCAGCTTCGTGGAGAAGACCGACGACGAATGTCAGCTCTGCAGGGTCTGCCACCAATGGTTCCTTGGTCGATTGGTTAATTTTCTTAGCCTGCTTGGTCCAATTCCACGAGGATTTCGCCTGCCCTTCTTTGAACTTGCTTTCAAAGAATTCCATTGCCCGTTGATGATACTCATCTCCCCACTTCTTCCATGTGGCCAGCCACGGCGGCAAGTAGTTCAGAAATGGGAAATTTTCCAAGAACCCAAAACGATGACATGCGTAAACAAAGTCCTCGAGCATGCGGTCCGCTTGGTGAATTTCTTCCGAATCACAAGTGCTTAAGCGCCTCCCATAAGCTAGAGTAAAAATCAGACTCGATGAAAACCGATGAAATACAGGAATGAAGTTGTTGGTGTCGAGCATTTCATGCATGACCTGTCTGCTCTCGATGTCCTGTAATAATTGGTATTTTTGCGCCATTCGAGTATTCAGTAATCCAGCCTGAACACGATGGTGGTTCCTCCACTTTCCCCCATATGGTAAGGTCGTCGTATTGAATCCTTTTGATAGCCAATATGGCACAACCATATCGGGCCGAGAGCTGTATATATCACCACGCTTGTCGAGAAGGTCTCGTGCGGTTTTGTAGTCACCCAGGACTATCATTGGCTTCAGGCCATTTTTCACACATATTACCGGGCCATACTGCTTGTGCCACCTTTGAAAGGTTTTCCACCTATCTGAACCCCTGATTTGATGGGCGTTTCCAATGAAAGGTAGCCCAGGAGGGCCAGGCGGGAGGGGCAACCGAGCTCTCCTTTTCAAGTATTGAAAGACGAAAAATATTCCCAATGAAATAATTAGAAAGGGTCTCAGAATGTCAAAATAATGGTATAAGGATCCAGAGCCCATCGTATAGCCTTATCTCAGAATCAGTAACAGCATTAGAGAGGAGTAATGCTATAGAGTGACTTTTGTACGGAGTTGAACGATGCCTAGCGAAAGTTAGGTGTCAACCGAACAAGTCACACTGGCTGAAAATTTGCTGGACGCAATTTTGGGAAAAGACGACATCATGCAGCGTCGTCCACCAATTAGTTGGCAGCATTGTATAATTAATTAACAGATTTTTTATGCCCAACCAGTTCTTGCCAAGGGTGCAGGGAAGATACCGCGTATCTTTCTTCTTCTCTCCCCTACTAAGGATTACTCTAGAAGAACGTACTTAGTAAATAAGAGAAGGAGACTTAAGATATGATAAGTAGGCACCATACCTAAATAGGGAATAGGCCATTGATTCTAGATATGTACAAGATAGGCGGTATGATCTGTATTCGGTGGCGACCAAGCAGCCTTCACACTTTGAAGCCGAAAAGGATTATTTCGCACATTCCTGCACCGCTGTTACTTATATTCCTCCAGTACTGTTGGCAAAGGGTATAAGTCCGCCCTAGTCAAAGTTCAGGAAAGAAGCCTCTAATAAGGGCTACTGGAAACCTGCTTGACTACAGAGAGATCAAGCTTCCCAGTCGACTTCCATCGCAGGGTCTAATCAAGAACCCCTGTGCATAGTGCACTAGCGCGGTTTGGTACCACGTCGTTTCCTAATACCTGGGTCCGGTTGACGATATCGGAGTAGATTTCTGCGGAAGCCATATCTTGGAGACTGGGCTGGGGACAGTAAAAGTTTTCGTGCTGTTCTCAACTTTAAGGCAGACTGTTCCTCATGTGAATAACGCACGAGCATGAGCAGTATTACATGCCTCTGAATGTATTACCAGAAGCACTTCTGCGGTCTTTCCTTTGGTAGCTTGCCCGGTCAACGTTGTCGGTTGCTGGTCTGGGCTTAGGTTTTGGTTTTGACTGGGGAGCAAAAGTGACGGTCTTCTCGCCCCCTGATCGGCCGGCTAAAGTACGCTCCTTAGTCTGATGTTTGCGAATCCTGGACTCAAATGAACGGTCATGAGTTCGCGAGGCTTTGGAAGATGAGCTAACTTGCATCTGAGGCTGTTTTGGTTTGCTTCGCCTATACGAAGACGTAGATATCTGTTTCGATGAAGGCTCACGCATTGCTCGTGATGCATCGTCTTCCGAGGATCCCTCATCAGATCTTTAGCCAGGTACTTCGTCGATAGCCTCTTCCTCGACTGCGGTTAATCCCCTCTCTGCCCTGGAAGTTGCCGCCGGAGCTTTACTTGAATGTACGAGGAGATACTCCCTCGAGTTTTCGTCAATGGCAAAGTCTTGATCATCGAACAATTTGCTGAAACGTGAATCACCAAGGAGACCTCCAGCACTAGGTTCAGCGATGTTAGTCTCCTTATCCTCTTTGTGAGCAGCCTCGTCACCCCCTTGTGCCAACACTCTCTTCGCTTGAAGTCGGTCTCTCTTTTCTTCCTTCTCAAGCAGCCTTTCTGCGAGTCTCCGATTAACCTTCGCTTCCACCTTCTTCTTTCCACGGACACGGCTCTCTCTCTCTTTATCAATCTTCTCCTTGATTTTCTTGTCTCGTTCCTCCTCCCATATAAATGGATTGGCGATGAGTCGTGCCTCCTCATACAACCGCTGTGCAACAAAATAGCCGTGCATGTATGGGCGTAGGAGCGTAGTTGTTCCAATGAGGTGGTCCAGGTTGAGAGTTCGCAGCTGAGGAACAGTGAGGAACTTATAGTTATCGTAAACAGAGCCAGATTGGCCGGTAGCGAATGCGTGTGGGTCGTTGGGGTCATCCGCCATTTCTTCGACAAGGTTATCCAAAAATGCACACCACTTGGGGGCGGGTCCCAACTGGGGAATAAAAAATGAGTGTTGCTGTCTTCCCTCATTAGCTGTCAGTAACATGCCACTGTCTTTGCACCATGCCACGCTATTGATATCAACAGCCGGCTCCACGGATGTCCATGGTGTGCCATCTCGTTCATCCCATATTTTGATAATGCGCTTATCAGCTGACATGATTTTTGGATCGCTTGTTTGTTGGCGGGTTGAAATGGACGAAGCGAGAAAAGTTAGTGTGTGTATTGGGTATCCGTAGCCCTGGTCCTTCTCTAGTAGCGGTACAGGAGATCGAAGATCATACAAATGAATGAGTCCCGTGGATGACCCGGTTGCGAGAGTGAGTCCAGATCTGTTAAATTCCAAGGCGGTAATTTCAGATTTACCTTCGGTGTGTTGTGAGTTTGTGGGGGGTGGGAGGATAGCGGCCCTTGCCTTTGCGCGAGGGTCCCAGAGCTCAACGGTCCCGATAGAAGTCCCAAAGGCAAGTAAGTTGTGACTATCCTCAGCTACTGCTCCGGTATTTACACTGCCGGTGTTTATGCCTCCTTGGAGAGCACCTCCGCCGAGAGAAGTGAAATCATCGCCCCCAACCTCAACTTCATAACCACGCATATATCGACCCTGTTCTAGGTTCAATCGGAAAACCTCACCCATGCCATTTTCGTTAACTCCAACAGCAGGTATGAGAGCTTCTGCCGACTGCTTATCGTACACCAAATCCCTGCCATACCGAGGTAGGCGCGTCGTGTAGTGACACCCAGAAGGGGTGTGGAATTCAAGCGAACGATCCGATTGTAGATGTAACGATTTTGAATAGTCTGATGACAAGAGCAAGAAAGTTGTATTTAAGGATATTGTGTGGCGGGCAAAGGAGAGCGATAAGTGTGGAAGATAATGTACATGCATTTGCGGCTTATAGGTACCTAATAGATATCTCTGGTTAACCCGCGAGTGCGATAAGTCAAGGATATGCGCAAGACTCACCTGTGCTCATTACCCATTGTCCGTCGTCACTGACCCGTATACATTGACTCGCTTCCTCAAACTCGAAATCTTGAAGCAGTTCGACCCTATTTGCATATTCTGCGTCCGCTTTCAAGCTCCGCTTCCGTCTTCTGGCAAGCCATTCTGGAAGAGGTCGTGCGGTCGAGGAGCCAGAGATCGTATATACCGGGACCGTCGAGTGATTAGAGAGCTTCATGTTTGCGCCTGATCACTGTCTCTCGCATCCGTTAATTTTGATATCAAAAAATCTTTAAAATATTTTTATTTATCGCGAAACCTTAAATTTTAGCTACATCACGTGGATATAATATTACATAATCCATAATAATGCCAAGCCAACTTTAAACGCAGCTCATCAAAAACGAAAGCGCGACGAGAACGACGAAAGAAAGGCGAAGTGATTTATATACTCCGTACAACTGCTCGTCGTCCAGCCTTGTCTTACTTGATCCTCGCCGAGAGCGCCGGTGTCGTCTTTTTATTACATGCGCTTTGGTTTTTGCATACCTTTGCTTCTGTGAAAGAGTGACAGGATGCAGTAACTAGTCTCATTCGCTGATGCCCGAGAAAGGGTCCCGTCACCCGGATTGGCATATTACTGCTGGAACCCGTCCTTAGAGATGATGCGGCCTGGATTTTGTGCACATAGTTCTCCTGTTAGCTTTTCCTCAATGGCGAAAAGTCGTCTCTGTGAAGAAATCTTATGCAATTATGGAGTTTCCAACCGGGGCGGAAACCAACATTCGGGTCTTTGTATGTCTGATATTGAAATGGGGTGTATCCCAGCAGTTAAGGCTAATAGCTGAGTAGGATGACTTTTCAACCTTTTATTGGAGGATATATTGCATTAGTTCCAATGCGAATGACCTGGTGAACGGGGGATACATAGTTTCTCACCTATTGAAGAAGATCGAAATATGCGCTCTCGCGCTACGAAATTCAGGATGCCTTACAAGCCCATCCTCTGATGGGACCGGACTTTGGGTATTTTCTCTTGACTCTGAGTTTTCACAGTTGAAATCCTGTACTTCAAGGAGTAGCAGCCCCGAGGAAATCACAGTTGGAACCATACCGATACATGGTAAGTTAGTCAATACCGATATGCTATCAACATTCATACTCACTAGGCTTTTAGAATACTCCAGTGGAACTGTATCTCTCGCCGAGTTTACTCAAAGGCTAATATCGGAGCCTTCGGGTAGTGTTTTGAATTCTATGGGAATCGAGGAACGAACAAGCGACAAGCCGAAGCTACCTCAATCCTTAGAACTGACGCATTCAAGTTTATATTCGTCATTCATCAGCTCCATAGCATGGTCTATCTCACTTCACTTGGTTAAACATCACCAGGCGATACCCCTTGGGAAACGAACGTTTTTTACCATGGCAGATACAGAAACCTCCCTTGGTGGAAAGTCACGCTCCGTGATTTCAATCCTAGATATTGAAACATCTCAGAGTGGTAAGGTGGTTGTGTCACTCCAATCTGAGTTCCAAGCAGGGCTCAGCCAGCTTACCACAGAGTCGGCGGAGAATATACAACTACACGATGATATATGGCTTGCTCCCACTGGAATAATAGCTAGGTATATAGGTATTGGAGGCAATGAATATGCCCTAGGGTCCGGCAACTCGAATCGCACCAATAACAGCACATACAACACAAAAAACGAATTTCCGGGCGAGGCTAGCAATACATGGAAATTGGCTGTTTGTTCCTGGATTGGGAGAATTGGGATACCCATAGAATTTACTGATACCATGAGATGGATCCAGGTTGAGATGATAGCAAGCCATCAGCGTCTGGGGCTCACAAATACCACTAGTACCCGAAGAATCTACTGGCCTGCTGAACTATGTTTCAAAAGAGCGCGCTTGGTTACGAGCTCCCCACTCGAGGGAGCCGAAACCTTGTGTCGTGATAGCCTTGGCCCTCTACAGTACGCACGACAATGGCTAAATAGTTCTACTCCTAGGAGTGAGGTTATAAGGAAAAATAATACGTCGGAGGGGGCTCATCAAACCACTGAGCAGGAGCCCCAAGGTGGACTCTCAATATCCCCCGATGGCGTGGACATCCCAAACACCATAGAGAGTATGGCCAGGGCTTTGGCATATCCCGATTTTCAACCAGCTGCGGTTTACCCAACCCCTCCAGGAGGGGCTTTGGGGTTTGGACAGCTTCTATCCGATAACATTGGAGTTGGCGGGGAGTATCCCATGGACTTGTCTCGAGTCTCTAGAGAGGGGTCCGACCCTAATGCAGCAGACCTGTTGTTAGAGCCCACATCTCCCGGATTTGGTGCCGGGGTTGCGATGTATGACACAGCAGGTGATGATGACTTGTTTGAAGAAATGGGTGACAATTTTGACGATAAAGGAATAACCGAAGCGGACTTTAATTTTTTCGACGAACCAGGCCTTTCCGACTCGAATTTGGATGTTGATTCTGGAGTTAGAAGTCACGACATTGTTATGGAAGAGTATAACGCAAGGGGAGTGAAGCCAGACTTAGAAAGGAGCGAGCCGCCTGGGTCAGTTGAGCTACTTGAAGTAACTAAACACCCTGAGATTGAGAGCACAACACACGAATATACCTTAATGGATGGCCCGAATAAAGCGTATACAGAGGCTACAAATCGCCCATCTGGAGATGTCAAGACCGGCACAGAAAGGAATGCAGAACGTCCCATGAGTCCGCCACTCAGCCCATCAGGAATAAAACGCATCCTTTTCTCAAATAAACCCGACGGCCCAGACAGATCCGATAATG
>JANTQJ010000046.1:0-35752 GCA_032989685.1 Arthroderma sp. PD_2
CATACCCTTGGTATTCCCAACTTTCAGAATCACAGGGCACGATTCGAGCCAATTGGTATCCTCATCGCTAAGCTCACGGGCAAGTATGTGTGCCTTGGTTTCTCGTTTTCCATGCTTGGAACCAACCGTAGAACCATCTTTCCTTTCTTCCCCTGCTGCTTCATCAGGCTCTCCACGGCGCCGTGACATCAATGGCTGCGATTTAATCTCTCGCCGTGTCAGGAGAACTCTATCTTCGTGATTCCCGCGGACACACGAAGCATGGTATTCTCGTGCAAGCTGCACTACTTCAACGCTCTTCGGGCCCTTTGAGATAAGATCCCCTGTGAAAATTAGATGGTCACCCTTCTCACGGCTAAAGGAAACTTGGGCAAGAAGTTTCTCCACTGGAATAATAAAGAATCCGTCAGTTAGCCGTTCGTATAATCACATTCAACCACGAAGCGGGACGAGTTCATACACTCATCTTTACACCCGTGTACATCGCCAACTACCACAAGCCTGCGTCTAGAGCGCCGAAACCACGACCTCCTCTCCCCCGGCAGCAAAGACGGACTCATCGTTTGTATATGAGACATATCTCCAAATCCAGGCAACGCATTCGAGCCAAACCAGCCGCCAACTCGGTCTCTATTATTCACATCCAACGCCCTGTCCAGCTCGTCGTCTTTCTCCACTGTGGGAAATCTAAAGCCCTTCCAGGCTCCGTAGGAAACGCATAGAAAAACAAGAAACCCGATTAAGCATCGTCGGAACCGAGGAGCTGAAATGATCGCTATAGCGTTTCTGATCACTCCGCGTGGCGTACTCTGCTGCACGGAAGGCATTTATTATGCGGCCAGTGTTTCCTTCATGGAATAAGAGCTATGGTCTCGGGTATATAGGGGCCTCAGCCCGGTTGGGCACTGGGTGCATAAAACATCTAGAAGCTGAGGATATAGCAACTTGATGAATGCAGTTGGAATGATGCCGTCATCTCAGCTGAGATACGAAACTTGGTTGATTGTAAACTTTGTGTCCTTGTACCTTCCACTGATATTAGGTAGTGATTAAGCTGTAAGTAACATCGTGAGCTTTCGTACCACAAATCTTTCTGGATCTTCTATAACCAACGTTAGGGGTTATAGTGCTGGCCCGGCGTTGGATTTATGGAAGAAACACCGTCGGTTAAGTGTATGAATTGGCATGTTAGGGAGATGGTGGTAGTATTAATTGGGTTTGGGTGAGCCACGAGTCAGCCCTGACCGATATATGCATGTTTTATTTACCATTGAAGATGAGAATTCTATCCATTTGAAGGCATAGTAGGTAGTAAACATAGAGACGTAATATAATAGAAATTCGGTCTTTTCATCATCCAGTTTCATTCTAAGTAATATCATGATGCAAACAACATAACAGAAAATATAATACTTGAAGGGTACAACAATATCATCTATATCTCTGGAAGAATTGTTCTTCCTCCATTCGCTCCCGCACCTTTTGTATTATCGTGTCATCGTATACCTCAGAGTGCTTTTTACCCCCCTTGAGGATTTCTGTCTCATGGCGCAATGCCTCTTCCTTGGTCATGCATACCAAGTCGTTAAGCTCTAGTCGTACGCCCTTTTGGCCTTCCTTGAGGAGTTCGGGGTCCGCTCCAAATCCATGAGCGGGACGTTCCCACCTTATCAGAGCTAGGCGAGTAGTAAGCCCGCTGACCACGCTTTTGCTTCTCCAAACTTCTTCAACAAGGTAGCCGATGTCCTCTTTGCTGACGGGTATCCTTAATCCAATTGGGTCCTGGCCTTCTATAGTCTTTGCAAGTCGTGCTTCTGTGCCCTGTAGAGTCCCTAGAATACCATCGTAGAACTTGTCTCGTCCTTTACCTGCTGGATTGTATTCGTTCGGGTATCCGGAAACCTCGCAGATAACGTGGTTGGCGATAGTGTAACCGAAAACAGCAGGCATTGTACCCAGTACTGGGAGTATACGGACTCTGAAATCAGGTAGCACTCCTAGTTCGGAAACGTCGCCCTTACTAAATTCTTCATCGGCCAAGGGTAAAAGTGCAGCTTTGCCTGGGCCTGGTTTTTCGAGCGAGAAAACAACGGGTATTCCGCTCGAGACCCCCAGCAACTTCAGACGGCGCCGTGTGCTCCGTGATAGAGGGTCCTCGAGGCTAAGAGATATATCTCCAATGACAACACGAGTGGGATCTGATTTACATCCAGCACCCATTGATGATATGACTTTTATTCCGCGTGAGTGACAATAATGAAGCAGAGAGACCTTGGAGGAGATATTGTCAATACAGTCAAGTACATAATCCGGCTTGCGAGTTTCCGTATCGTCCGCCATAGACCATGGATTCAGCAACTGGTCGGCAGCTGCTTCGCTATACAGCTGGTTGCGACAGTCAAAACGCACCCATGGAGCTATTTGTTGTAGCCTCCTCTCAATGCAATGAACTTTTGGCGTTCCGACATCCGCTAGTGTTGCGAGTGCGTGTCGATTCAATGACGAAAGCGTTACCTGGTCGAAGTCTATGAGTCTGATTCTCCCAACGCCTGATCGAGCAAGGGCAGCAGCTGCATGAGAGCCCACTCCACCACAGCCGACCACAATTATGAAGGAAGATCGTAGCTTCGCTAGGCCCTCATCGTTAAGGAATACTCGGTTTCGGGCAAGTTGTTCGAGAATAAGATCTATAAGAATAGGAAATATCGTTAGCTTGGATCTAGAAGCTGTCTGAAGATAGTAGAATATCATACCATCATCATAGTCTCCCTGTTGAGCCCTTTTAGCAAGAAGAGCACTCCGTCGATCTTCCTCGCTCACTGCCATCGGCGGTGTTGCTACACCATATTCTGTAAGCTTCACCAACTGTTAGCTAGCCGGAAATAATTTGAAGATGGGTATATGGTAAGAAAGTCAGGGTAAGCGTGTACATTGACAGTTCTGGAGTTCAGGAAAAGTACTAACCTTCTCCGCAGACCTCTCATCTAGAGCTGGAATAGAAGCCTTCAGCTCCTCGACAGCCGCCTGACGCTTCACACTCTGGTACCCAAGAATTGCGCCTGCTACAGCAACTCCGGATAACACCGCTGCGCCGGCCAGCTGCACACTATGTGAGCCTGCCTGGCGCTGAATCCAACTGGCCATCGTTTCCGGCCTTTTGGCACCCTCTCTGAGTGCCTTTGGTTGCTCACTTTCGTTTTTGTAGCGGCGATGGTCAATCTTCTTATCGTCACAATCTGCCCATGGGTTGTCGTGGTAATATTCGTAATTATGTGACCGGCTGTATTTATGGTTTCGTGGGTAATCCATGACTTGGACTTTGAAAATTCGCTATCATTTTAGATAAAATAGACTGACCGGGCTACATGCAGGATGTTATATAGCTGATAAAGACGAGTGACGATGCAGTTTCACTCTATTCGTTGTCGCATCTCCAGCTGGCATCTATGTCATCGTACATAAACAGCACCACGTGACGCCGTATTTTTCCTGACCATTTAAAATAAATTGGGAAAGTCGCGTCACTTTCAACAACTTGTCTCGATGATGATGAACCCTCACAGAGCTATCCGAGTCTCTCCTTGGGACATTAAAGATGAATCCACCCTTGGAAGGTTCTTGCCTGCGAGGCCGGAGGGATGGAATCGCTTACAGTGTTAACCCTTGAGGGATACAGATGTGGAAGTTGAACAGAAATCTTAGAGACACTTTCCAACACTTCAACAGCTACCCTCATTATGACGATGGCATTCACTCTTTACATTCTATCATAACTTATACCCCTCTAAATCAAAGACTCATTCTTGTCTATTCAATCTGCTCATAATAACTATGCCAAAAAAATGTGGATATATATCATGCGTAAAGGTAAGTTGCGCTTCTTACTACCTCACTATTCCCTATCCCTCAGCAGAATACATGCAAAAAATATGAAGAAAAGTCACCGCTATGGTTTTCTAAGGTGGGGGGGCACTGATTCCCTTTGCTCCGCATGTTTTTGCCCCTCGGGGATAGTAAAACGGCGTTTTGAGCAATCACCTATGCCGAGATAAAATGTAGTTTTCAATCTGATATACCCGTCCATGTCCTTATTGCGTTGATGCCCATTGCTGGCTTCGTCTTTTGATGGTATTCTCTTTCAACTAACTGTTGGTATCTAGTCTAGGTCCTAGAATTGCTTTTATGGTGTTGAGATATCGGCACCCTCGATTTCTAAATGATAGGAAACCTCCCAACCCTTTGATGTTACTCGTTTAACGTTGTAATTTGACCTTTATGAGCCCTAACCCCTACACCGGGCTATTTTCGTTACACAACTTATGATTTACTTATCAACCCATACAACCCCTACACTGCAGCTATTTTTGACGTCCCAGATATAGACGCAATTGGGTTTGTGGAGAGGGAGAGCAAGGTGATAAGCCGTCCGGTGATGATTTCACGTGTCTTAAGCCAAAGTTGCACGATATCCTACAAAAGATATTATCACCCTGGTCAAAAGCTACCCGGTGGTTGTACATCTGTCCTTTCTCGACGGTGGCTTTTGGTCAGGGTGGCTTGTGTCATTGCACATCAATACAATTGTACGGAAATCAATGAGAACAGAAGAGAGCTAATCTGAGGACTTTATGGCTTTTCAACTTGATCACCCTCTTTGGAATATTGGTTGGTTCAGGTGGAGCTTTGCTAGATATGATTAGGATGATGGTAGAATAGTGTATATATGTGTTGTCTTTTAGTAGGCATGAGATGTTCCATAAACAACAGAAGAATAGATGAAGATGCTAGATATACAGCGCTTAAATCATGATGAACTCCCCAAACTCCAACAGATTACTTCATTAAATATCAACAGCAGGACGGAGATCGAGGGATATCATTCGAGAAACTTCTTGACAGGGCCTCCGACGTTTTCCAGATCCAAAAGGAAGGTGTCGTGTCCAAAATGAGATACGTCTTCACTTAGCTCGACATGCTTAACGGCCTGACTGCCAGCAGCTCGAAGTGATTCTGCGATTTCTCGTTGCTGCCAGGCTGGGAAGAGGATGTCACTTGCCACTCCCATGACGAGTATAGGGTGATCTTTCAGCGGAGAGAGGCCGGTAACTAAATCCATAGGTGGGCCTGATGGTGAGGATTGAGGCTGAAGGGGTGAAGGGGCGCCAGTGCTCTGGGTATTTTCAGATATGGAAGGTTGTTCCTCGTACGGTTTCGATGGCAAAGTCAAGCTACATGAAGCATTGTTTTGGTGTTGCTGGCTGCCACGGGAGGATATTAGTTTCTCATTCTCTAACCGGCGTTCGTGCGTGGCCTGCTGCTGCGATATTCCAAGATCGAAAAGGTCCATGGCCTTGGAGATATATAGAAGACTGTTCGAATCATATTCCAAAGAAAACTTCTCGCCTGCATGGTCGAGGTACGTCTCAATTAGGAAATCAGGACATAACGCCGGGTTCTTGCTAATATCTGCTCGCTTTCTGCCAAACCGTTTCTCCCACTCCGGTCCGCTACGGTAGGTGACCGTGGCGATCTCCCGAGCCAGTTTCATACCCGAATGCGGAGGGATCGAATCATAGTAGAATCCTCGTGCCCAGTTGGGGTCCATCATGAGCACCTGCCGTTGCGTGTGACGCATAGCAATGCTATATGGATGGCTCCTTGCGCAACCACTGATGCTGATTATCTTGTTCACCCGTTCGGGGAATAGTACCCCTGCAGCCAAGCTCTGCATACCCCCCATACTTGAACCAACGGAGGCATATAGCTTTGAGATCTCCAGGAAATCCAAAAGACGAAACTGTGCTCGAACCATGTCATTTAAAGTGAGAATGGGGAACCTGGTAGCGTATCGTTTGCCGTCAGATGGATCAATGGATGAAGGACCCGTACTACCGTAGCAGCCTCCGATTACATTTGTGCAGATGATGAAGTATTTGTCGGTGTCCAAGGGAGCTCCCGGCCCAATAAATTTCTCCCACCATCCTGTCTGCGGGTTTGTTCTTGTGCTGTGCGCATGGCTCGAAGCCGAGAGGCCGGTGTGAAGAAGGATGGCATTACTTTTGTCTGCGTTCAATGTACCCCACGTCTCATAGGCAATCTCAAATTCCGGCAGTATGCCACCCCAATCTAGCAAGATGTCCTGCTTCGACGTGAACCGTTCGTGTTTTCCAACTGTATATGACGGTTCAGGGCCCGAGGCAATCGACCTCATTGACAAGGCCGCAGATTTAGCCTCCAATGCGTCGAGACAAGGAAACGACATGGCCGGGTTTGAGGAGTCATGATGACCTTCAGCCTGTGATTTCGACTGGGAAGCAATTGCTTGGGCTTGGAGAGACGGCTGGGTATGAATTGAACGCTGGAAGATCGACGGCACAAGGCTGGTGCGGTAACATGTAACAGAAGCGGCCCGCCAGGACGCAAGATCCCGGCATTGTTGGATCGAAGATTTCCTCGAGATCGCCCGGACCGCGTTTCCAGTTACTCGATGGAGACAACTCATCTTTCCTGGGGTTATCTGCAACCTGAACAGAAGCACAACGAGAGGAAGTTCCCTTAATCGCTCGACTTCGACCTTTTCTTCTATCTAACAAGTTCGCCGGCGGGATTACAAATCACTGAACCTCGGCAGTTATTGCGTCATCTTGGCGTTTAGCCATTGGCCTGGTGGTGAATTATGTAAAATTATTTTACTCAGTGCTGATTGGCTATGACTAAGCGACAATTTAGCTGTGAATTCTGAGATATATTGTAGCCACGTGATAATAATAAATGACTAAGCCGCCCATTCCGCCCAATGAAATCACCCGAAAGTCCCAAGCTGCTGGCCCATATCATATTTGTCCTTGACTCTTTGGACGCTCTCAGTTGGTTTAAACCCGCTCTTCTCTTCAAAAACCAGAAGAATGGCGGAACCGCCAAACTGGAAGTATCCAATCTCTTCCCCCTTTTGCAATTTGAATCCCACGTCGACATTGAGGACCACCGAAGAAATCTGGCCCATACCAACGGGAATAAACGCTACCAACCCATATGATTTAGTTTTGAGTACGACAACACCCCGAGTTTGGCAGAAGGGATAGCCAGGGTGCCGTGGTCTTCCAATTGGGGCAAGCCTTTTCCCATCACCTTTCACTTCGAAGAACGCCTGCGTGGGGATGACTTTAGACTCAAGCACTTCGCCAGCAACAGGAGAATGGAACCGATGGTAGTCGAATACTGCAAGGATGGTGGTTACGAGGGAGCCATTTTTGAACGCTCCTTCAAAACCAGTCGACGACAAGAGGTCTTTTATAGGCCAGGATATCCCTTTTACATCAGTTTCTCCAAGGTAAAGCCCTTCCTTTTCGGTAATATGTTCCATGCTCCAAAATCTACAATCAGCCGGACTTGCAACGACCTTTTCATTCGTAGGGTCTGAAATCGGTCTTTTCCCGGGTTTTACTTTGCGAGTAAAGAAATCATTAAACGACTTCCATCCATTCGTAGGTCGAACATAGTCGTCCAGTCGGAAGCTCCTATCACCAGTGACTGCTGCAAATGTCCTGAGAGTGTGGTCGTTGATGGAGTGCGGTTCGTCCAAAAATGCCCCCTGGTCCTGGGCAAAGGCAACAATCCATTGTGAAATCTCACTGAGCTCGCCCCGAGTATATTTCGTGGTCGTCAGATTGCGTGGGGTTTGATAATGGTATACCGAAGGCTGATCAAGGATGAAATACATGACGCACATCCTGATGTGAACTTCTCTGCCATCGGAATTCTCATGCGGAACCCAGCGCAAAAAACCAGTAAGATATTTGTAGTAATCTTCCAAAGTTTCGATGCCGAATTCCCTTAACGTTTCTGGAGCTCCGGTATCCGGATTTTTCGCAGTTTCGATAGCCTTTCGAAACTTCTTCTCTCCATCATCCAACGATTGAATGATGTTGATGAGTTCACAGACGATATGCGGAAGGTTACCCATAGTAAAACTAGGGCGCGTTCTCTGTATGTAGGAGTGAACCCAAAGGCAGTGAAATATGGTCATTCGAAGCTCAGCGGATGGGAATTCGCCGACTTCATATTTCCCCGCTATGCTCGTTGCTCTCTGGGCTATACGTATCATTGCTTTTTCCCCATCGACACAAGTACCCTTCAGCCAGCCAGGGCGGTCGTGGCCCCTTGGTGGGTAACATTAGTTACTTAGCATGGAGGACTTTTCTTTTCGAACCTGTATACCGATGTTAATTGGTAGAAGAGTACATCTACCCGAGCCTAAGCCTTACTAAGGCTCGTTTATATCAACATACTCCCAATTGGCTTGCAGCTATGACACTTTTTGGCCACTGCAATACACTTATATCGATTGATTCCCCATATTCGAGCAGTGACCAAGTCCCAAGCGATTGGTAGGAGTGCAACAGCCGGCCGACATGCTCACCGATAGCACTACTACAGTATCGTTTCTCGAGTTTGAGCAACGGCGGTCAACACCCCGAAAGTCAGGCAGTTATCATTCTGTTCAGAGTAGGCCAGAAATCGCTTATGGCCTTTTTACCAAGAGAGTATACAGTGTATGAAGATGTCTATACGCAAAGAGGCCTATTAACCACTTGATTTGCCTTCTATATCTAATCACATCACCATTCTTCATACCTCTCCGAACAATAGGGTATCCTCCTACATTCCCTTGACCATGAAGCCTTCTATCCTTTGGACCTTTGTGGCATTTATTGTTCCTAGATTTGTTTTGATGATGCAGCTTCGATGAACGTAGCAAGGGTAGCTTTCTTAATCGACAGGTTTGGCGATACCTTTCACAATTCCATAGCCGCGCGCCCCAGAAACGCGGGTCAGATCGCACACACGCTCCATCTAGAGGCCAGTACTGCTACGAGGTCGAGGTTGAAAAGCGGCAAGAGCTCTCTTACGCATCAACCTATGGGATACAAGACGGTCGCTGTAATTGATGTTTCTTCAGAGCCATTCGACATGTCTAGGTCTATACCATACGTTAGTTAAGAGTGGTATACAATGGTATACAATACATTAAGGGACTTCTCTGCTTGTCTAGAAATAGAGCCCTGCATTTCATAGTATAAGCAAAACTATTCCAGTGAAAGGTGTCTCTTGTTAACGAATCTTTCCTCGGAGATATGACTTACCCTTTGGTATTCTGCGGCGAAAAATTTTCAAGCATTGCGACCAGGTATATTGGACTATATGAAGATCGCGATCAATATCCTAGAGGTTAGTTATTGTTCCTTGAGCGTTACCTATTTGGTACCATGCTCAAGAGCATTGTGTTACAGGCTGGTAAGACAGCACTGGGCAGGGACTCTGCCCAGGATACAAAGCTCGTTGCCGACCTTGACGGGGCAGTGAAGCAGCTTAACCAGGGAATTGAACATTACGGGAACCCTTGAGGCTACGAATGCATCTGCCCAACCCTACCGAGGTAGCCCGGGTCCCAAGGTAGTTAAATTTTTCGTCTATAATGCAGTTAATCATTTCGGGATATTTATTTCAAGCCTGGTCGACGCTTGAGTAGGGGGGTATCATCAAGCATCTCGTAGTTCCACGGAGACTTGCAGAATAAGACTTCAGATCTGCAATGATAGACTCCGTAAATCGTCACTTCTTGCAGGTTCACCAAAGTAGATCCGCCTTTGGTCAACATGTCATGCAGGGTCTATATTTAGTAATAAACGTTTATAGAAAAGGCCAGCGGTATGAAGCCACCCCACAGGAAGTAGATGGCAGATGGCCACGAAGCGGGGAAGATGTATAACCCATCATCTGGTTTACTCCATACGGGTTCTCAGATATATGCCTTGAGCCGGAGGATGAGATAGTATGACACGAAGCCGTATCCCCCCTCATTCAACCCCTCATCTGGTCAGTTGGAATATCAATGCCGATCGAGGCATTTATTCCTTCGTTGAAAGGCGTTGAGCGATTATATCTAAAATCGGTCCCTTCAGCCGAATAAAGCCAGGAACACCAGGCGTGAATATATTAAGGTGTTCGTATTGCATTGTTGATCTTCCAGAATGATTCCGGAGAGCATCCCTGCAGTTGACGCGACAAGAAGACACCATAGCCAGGGGCGGCTTGGTACTTACGTGTTTCATTGCATTGGTTTCTTCCAAGGAGCGACGATCAACACGGCCGCGCGTGTATATAATACGATTCCAATTATATAAAAGTTTTCTGTTTGAAGCGGAGTCTCTCACGGCCAAGATAAGATCGTACCTCTTTCTTACCGTGTGAGGAAAGACTGGCCGTACGAAGGCCAAAACTCGCCCGTCGTGCCAAGTAGAAGTCCGCATCCAGTCGCCTTTGGCGGGTATGTGAAGATTGCCATCCAATACGGAGGGTCGCAAGGTGACCTGCTCTGTGCTGCGTTCGTCGGCGAGCGGCAAAGTGGCAAGTTGTGATGTCGACCAGATGAGCGGGCAATACCGCGTGAGGGAACTCATGGGTACAAAAATGAGGTCCAACTGCAATATTCACGTAATGCATGTCCTACACATTGTCCCGCGCCTGTGCGGTATGGAGTATGTGTATACAGAGTACGGAGCACTAGCGATAAGTTGCTGACATGTTCTTGGTGAACAGTCGAGTAGTATTCCGTACGGGATGACACGATCATGCTTGGAGGTGTTCACGTAAGAGCATCATGGTGCAAGGCGAAGACCAGCTCTTAAGGCGGGTCAAGTCGAACGGTCGCGACCAAGTCCTGCAACCCCTGTTATTTCGTTTAAGGGCGGACGGACAATTTGTAAGATCCCAAACCAAGGCGAAACACCATTAGTTCGGACGTTTCTGCGTATCTAGACACCTCCTCGGGTTAGCTTCGTTTGACTGCGGGACATCTATAGCTTTGTTCATATATCGGTCCCAGGTGAAGCATCGCCGAACTCGTCGTGAAATGAGTTGATGAAGTGACCTTTCCATCAGGAACGATTTACGAAGGACTCCGAGGAA
This sequence comes from Arthroderma sp. PD_2, assembly GCA_032989685.1. Taxonomy (NCBI): domain Eukaryota; kingdom Fungi; phylum Ascomycota; class Eurotiomycetes; order Onygenales; family Arthrodermataceae; genus Arthroderma; species Arthroderma sp. PD_2. The sequence goes on from JANTQJ010000046.1 coordinate 10,969, forward strand.
CCCCATTCGTAGCTTGACTTTCCGTGCCGTTGTCTTGTGAAGAGAGCCGTGATAAGATCAAGGATCTGTTGAGCCAAATCTTGACCAAAGATATGTGGACCAGATAATTCTCCTTTTATCCTTCACAAGCTTCTTTCCCCTTGTCTTGGGCCTTCTTAACAGGGGTTTTATTTCTCCCCTCGAGAACGCTAGCCAGGGTAAAATTGCATGGGGACAACCACCGCGGGGATAATCGATATATCAGAGCGAATAACCATATCTTCTTCTGGACCAAGGCGTCGTCATCTTTGCTCGTGAGAGAAAGGGCTGATCCGCGTTTCAGAATGGCCCAGCACACTAAGTAAGTCAGGCTTCAATCCACTCGGGAGGCGGAGATACGAGGTGACGCCAAAATGACCATCTGATTGGGCCACTCGGTCAACTGTTCTTCAAGGTACGTCATCCTATTGATGCCCTGACCAAAAAAGCTTGTACAGCTTCATGCGGCGGATTGGATCGATCTTCCCGCGGATGAGATGGACGAGCGAGCAAATCCGCATTCCAGAACGATGAAGAAGTCAGGATAGGCCGAACGGGAACTCTCTGCCAGACCCCCATCCTGTTCGTGATTGGCGGTAGAAGTCATACGACGTGAGAGCCCGTCCGATGCTAAGTTTCTGCTCTTCTTTTGCCTGTACATGTAGGACCTGGAGGACGGGGTCACGAAAGTTGGGCCCGTTCGAGGATAGAAACGGCGGACCGCTAAGATAATGAGGTTGTATTCTGCTCGTGATGGAGGCCACAGGCTAAACACATATACAGCCGTGGCCTGCGCTCATTCGGCATATTTTTTCTGGTTGTTGGTACTTGTTCTGCTCCTCTCATGTGGTAAATATATGTGGAATGAAGTTGTAGTTGAGCCTGACCGGAAAGGGGTACGTACCCGGCATAAAAGATCTTCTTCCCTTCCAACTTCTCCCTGCCAGCTACAACACCTGATACATATCACAGTCTTCCCACTTCCCCGACTCCCTTTTCTCTTCTAATATTCTCCTTTGTCTTTCCTTGCTTTTAATCTCTCTCTTCTCTTCTCTCTGCTGCTGTTTCACCCTTTTTAAGATTTTTAATTTCATCAAATTCGTTTCTAATGGCAATCAACATATAGAGCCTGGGGATCTCAAACCCGCTGCGGATAGCTCGCCCACCATCAGAACATCCAGAGGCCTTTCTGGCGTGTCGATGCGTCTTCTCATCAGCCCGAAACAACCATGATCTCCTTTCGAAAATGCGTGGCTATTGCGTTCCTCATCATCTCGGGCCTCTTCTTCCTACACGCCTCCCACTCCAGCGCCAGCCCGGTAGTAATCAACACTGAAGTCGACGCTGAAGTCGAGTCTCACCACCAGCGATCAGAAGAGCAGGCTCCGGTCGCTGCCAAACTAGAACCAGAACCCCCAAAGACGTTCCGAGAGCGCCTGAAATACAGCTTCCCATACGGCGCCACCCCCAAATTCCCCGGGTATATCTGGCAGACATGGAAGTATACGCCTGCTAACGGGAAGTTCGACCCGACACTACGACCGCTGGAAGCAAGCTGGACTGAATACCATCCTGGCTTCGTTCATCAGGTTATCGATGATGATAGTGCTCTATACTTTTTGAGATACCTATATGCCTCCTTCCCAGAAATCATCGAAGCATACAACGCCATGCCACTGCCCGTTCTCAAGGCCGATTTCTTCCGCTACCTCATCCTCTACGCTCGAGGAGGCATATATTCCGACATTGACACATTCGTCATTCGGCCCGCAACAGAATGGATACCATCGTATTTTGACCGATCAAGAATCGGACTGGTTGTTGGCATTGAAGCAGATCCAGACCGTGTCGACTGGGCCAAGTGGTATTCCCGTAGAATACAGTTTTGCCAATGGACCATCCAGGCAAAACCAGGCCACCCTATTCTACGAGACGTCATTGCAACCATCACGGAAGAGACGATGCGCATGAAGGGTGACGGCCTTCTCACGAAGGAGAAGATGGACAGGTCAATTGTGGAATTTACAGGGCCTGCGCTCTGGACGGATGCTATTTTCAGATACTTCAATGATCCACAATATTTCCCTAGCGAGGATGGGAAGCTCAGAAATATCTCGTCTAACCATTTCACTGGCATGACGAAGCAAAAACAAATGGGAGACGTTGTTGTTCTGCCGATTACAAGCTTCAGTCCCGGTGTGCAGCAGATGGGTTCTGAGGAGGTGGACAGCGAGATGGCTTTTGTCCAGCACCAGTTTTCAGGTATGTAGCCCCGACATCTATCTACTCCATTCGAACAACCTTGTCTAACTGCTATCTTCTCGTAGGGTCGTGGAAGTCCACTGAAGACAGACGAATTGGTCACTGGTGATCGACGCAGTACTCGTAGATATACCTCGCATGCTTCCTTTTATTTCCCGAGACACCCCCATTTCTCTTCTACCAGCATTGCGCTTGCATTTGTCCCGAAGCTCGAATGCTTCATGACCCATTTTGGCATGTCCATCCATTTCTCTCTTCAACTACACTTTTGTTTGTCCGTTCAATTTAGCGATCATTCCCACAAAACCCTTATAAAGGGATTTCCTTGCAGTTCAGATTCCCTCCCAGTCGAAGTCTTCATAGACCAAAACATTTCATACTTTTTTTTCTACTTCTGATACCATTTCCTATAAACATCTATCACCTCACCACCCACCCGTTTAACCGCGTTTTTCTCCCTAGGGAAGGAGGATTACAGCTTTTTCTACTTTACATCACATCTCCGCAGTTAGGGGAAACCGGCTTATCAAGAAGCCATAAACACAGAGCTGGCTCTTGTTTTACGACCAAGCATCTATTTCCTTCATCTCTCTCTCGTCTTCTACTACTCGGGGCATATATAGATAATTGGATAGTATTAGATTCCAACACAAGGACAGAAAGTCATCATGTTCTAGCATAACTAGGCGTGGAAATTGAGAACATGTTATTCTGCCATCTCGAGGCTAGCCTTTGGGGGCGTGTGTATCCGTAGATGTTGTGGGTCATATGTAGGATCCCTGTGTGAGGTAGGGTTGATGAAGTATAAAGATTGTTACCCCAAAAGAGGTCTCGTCCTGCGGCGTGTTGGTGGCAGCACGGAAGTGCGTGTATGAACATGAAAGAAACGTAGTAGATGCAGTAAAGCGGATGATGTTGGTTGGTATGGATGTATAAATGTCGCGCTTCGTGGATCGAGTATGAGAGTAAGGATGTGTGCGGCGTATCATTTAGAAGATTAAGCAAGTAAGGCGTGGAGAGCTGACGAAGCTCCAGGTTAGAAGTCTCCGTGCAAGTGTGAGTCGCGCATCAAGGCCGCGTAAAATACAACCCGCGCATATTCGTGGGATGGACCAACCCACTCCTTCAGAAATCCTGAAATAGCTCCTCGTACTTCTCCTTCATGCTGTCTGTATAAACAGCTTGCGTGGCTGGGTCAGGGGGTTCGGGATATTCCTCAAAATTCGCAGTATCCGCCGGATGACCAACCTGCGGTACGATGGGGCCCTTCATCCGTTTATGATATAGATCATCCCAATTGATCCCCTCGAAGAACGGATGGTCCCGAACCCGCTGGCTGCCTCCAGATATATGCCCCAGTCTCTCTGATGGGTTCACTTTACACAGCGAGCTAATTATATCCTTGGCTTCGGGCGCCATATTTGTAGGAAATCGGACTTTCCCTTCGACAATCTTTTCATATATGCCCATTGGATTTGAGTCCCAGAAGGGCGGTTGGCCGACGAGGAATTCATATATTAGGATACCTAGTGCCCACCAATCGACGGCAAGGCCGTGGCCGCTGTTATGTATAACTTCCGGAGCAAGGTATTCTGGTGTGCCGCAGAGGGTATATGTCTCTAGATTATATTGTTGTTTGGCAAAGCCAAAATCAACTAGTTTTAGGTGTCCATCTTGGTCGAGGAGAATGTTTTCGGGTTTGAGGTCGCGATACGCGATTCCATGCATGTCATGCAGGTACCCGATAACTAGCGTTATCTCCGCTGCGTAGAACTTGGAGGTGTATTTATTGAATCTGCGCGACCGACGGAGGAAGGTGAATATTTCACCACCAGGGCAGTATTCAAGCTGTGACCTTGGTTAGCCTGCGTGTATATCCCACCGGAGACAATGGATTGTCCCCAAGACAAGCTAACGTACCAGCATGTAAAGGCAGAGCTCGTCCGAGAAGGTGGTAACCAGTGTAGTTATAAAAGGATGATCGCCGGCCTTTGACAGGCACTTGCTCTCGTTTCTAACGTGTTCGACTTGCTTCAGCTTGATGACTATAAATGAAGAATCCTCCGTTAGTCAAGTGGCCACTCATCTCATAACTTCGTCCAATGATAAAGCAGCTTACCTTCAGCTTTCCGGAGTATCTTCAAGGCAAAGACATCGCCGTTGGGTTCATTGGCCGCCTTCAATCTTGCAAGCCAAACGCGGGCAAAAGTACCTGTTGACAAGAGGCGACGAAGCCCCCAAGAGTTAATGATGCTCTAGACAAAGACTTTCTGCCATTGACAGCCGGTCGACCCTTGTATACACACCAGTTCCCAGTGTCTTGATGAGCTCAAAATCATCAATTGCCAACCTCCGATCTGGTAAACCGGCAGATTTCCTCAAGCGACCATGAACGACATCCTTGGGCGTTCGCGGCCTCGACGCCGGCCACGAGAGGCGGTCAGGCTTCACTTCGTTCTCACGCCCACGCTCTGACGGCATCTGGGGTTCTTGTGTATGTATCTCGGGCAATAGCTGTTTTATCATCTTCGTCGTCGCCATTACTTCGTTCACGCAGGAGGTGCGGTATGTAGTATATATATCCCCGACAGACAATTTTTTTCCCGAGTGAATTCCTTCTCTTGTCCTGTCTCCCCTTCACGTCGCCATGCCGGATCCTCTAGCAGGAAGAGGCCCAGAGAGAGATCGAGTCGGAGATTTCGGCAACCAGAGATCCTTTGGACGTAGCTCATGCAGCATGCTCAGGCATTGAGCGCGATGACCGGGGGAGCTGAGGGGGGCGCAGTAATCGCCATTGACTTGCAGAACGATGCGTAGGCTGACGGAGAAGCAGACGAGACATGGCTTCTGGGGGCAGACTTTTTTCGCCCTTGGGGTTCCTGGTAAGCTAAGCAAGCTCTATACGGCCCTTCTCCGGCGGAGTTTCACTTCGCGGCCAAAACTTCTGACGTAACGCGGGGCAGAACCGGCCTAGCTTAGTCATGGCATAAAGGAGAATAGGAGGACGAGGACGTTGGTAGAGATTTATATTGGTAGATTTGTGGTCAATGGGGTTTGGATTAGATGTATTGGTAGGTTGGTAGGTGGCAGTTGGTAGAGTACATGGTAAAATGTCTAGAGAAATTCGCAAAATAAGGACATCCCGAAACAACCCGTTGCTGCTTATGGCAGACTGGGACGCGTCGCTGGAGTATATACAACAAAAGGAACACGATAGCTCTGTTCTCTTCCTAGGGAGACTGAAGAGAGACGATAACGAGACGATAAAGAGATGGGAGGACAGTAGAGTAGGATAAAAGGGGCCATTCCACCACTCTCCCGTTCTCCGAGTTAAGAATAAGCCAACAGTCTAAGCAGAGCTCTTCGAGTTTAGAATCAAGCCAACAATCAATCTATCCAGGCGTTAGTCTAGCTGTCGTATAGCTGTAAATGTAAACAAGGCAATAACATACCCGTATAGACCCAGGACTTCTCCGAAAATCAATATCAAAACCATTCCAACGAACACTTTTGATTGTTGCATGTAGGCGCGTGTTCCCTACCAAGCTTCAGTAACACGTCGAGAACCTATATAGGGATGTGACTTACAGCTTCACCAACTATTCCAATAGTATAGCCGGCAGCAAGGCCCGCGAGACCGACCGAGAGTCCTGCCGCGAGATGCAAACATCCACTAATCACCCAGTCAGTATCAACCTTGTTGGCCCAGAATATATGGACATCCGCAAAACGTACGCATATAAGCTGTACTGTGTCTCTGGTGGTGGTCCGAGATCTCCAGCAATGAGAACGGCAACGACAAGCCCGTATACGGCAATGATACCGGCCATGACGACGGGTATCAGCGCCTATAGAACAGTACCCCATAACTGTCAGCACGGCCTCTACCGTATGCACGGGTGATTGAACATGCCTTCATAATCAAATCAGGTCTAAATGTGCCGACACCTGCAATTCCAATTCCTGCCTTTGCTGTGCCATATGCAGCTCCAAGACCTAGAGGGTTCAATGTCAATATGGGGGATATCCCATCACGGCGAGCGACAGTTTAAACGTACATCCGAAGATAATCTAAGGACGGGACTTGGTTAGCGCTGTTCTGGTGATTCGACGCTGCGAGCTTCGAGCTTCGATCCGAGGGTAGTTGGGATAGAGAGGTACTTACAGCAGAAGCTATACCAGCCTGTTTATTCATTTCCAGTCGTTAGTCCATGGTTCAAGCTGGGAAACGGGAAGCAGGCAACAGAACTGACCATCCCAACAAAGGGGGCAAACTTGGGAGCAAGATCACTGTCCGCCATTGTGTCTGTAGCTCCTGTCTATATCCTATTCGTAGTTCGAGGTGACTTCTCATCCGGCTTGGGATGATTCCCCAGGTCAAGTAGCTCGTTTGAACGACCAACAGCCCAACTTCCGGGAGGTCGAAGCAAGAAGTAAGAGTAATGTCTCCCTGATAAGCTGTCTCAAAGGCGTCTGGGTATGCGATGCAGCTTTCGTTGGTCTTCTTGTCTATCTTCATCTCTCTTGAAGCCGCGTTGGAACTTGTTCAGGCCCAATTCAGGATACAGGTCACGTGAATACAACGATACGATGTCTGTAACTGGCTTGACGACCAAAAAGATGAAGAATTGCGCAGTTTCTTCACTGTTTTCTTGCCATTTACCAGCTATTCTATATTGAAATCTTCTTCTACGCATCTCCCGGCGTTGAAAAAGTCCCTGAAAAGCTTGGGTTGGAGGCAGATGCAGCTATCAAGGGGCGGTTCTGTCACGGCCATACGCCCTTTGCCCTTCTCGGCCTCCTCCTTCGTCAGTTCATCTTCGACTTTGAACAACGAACAAGAGACATCTTCAACCCGCGCACTCGCCTGGCATCTTCACCGCCAACAGACAGACAGACGCTGTCAGATTCTTCCCTCGCCCAGCTCACCACTGGCCCGGCATTGTCCTGCACCGGCCACTGAATTTTCGTCCTTCGATTTCTCGGGTTTTGAGAGAGGCATGAGGGGATCCCTATCATAACCCTCACAGAAAGATCTTGTTTTCTCTCCTCTGCCGGACGTTTTCTTGCTATCAAGGCGCCCTATCCTCCTTACCGTGGTAGATAGAGTACGGCGTGGGCGTTTTGCACCGTTCAGACTCGTTCATCTTCGACTGCGTGGCTAGCTCCTCGGAGAATGAAGGCGAGCTGACCAACCCTGCTATATTTGCCGATAGTCAATAAGTCACTTTTTTTTCCTCTTTTGGCTCGAATTTGGATGTTACTACGAAGCAAGCAAATTGCATTATCTTGCCATCGACCGACTCGAAACTCCTCTGTATACCATCACTCGAAGCCGACACCTCCATTATATCCGGTATTCGCACATTAGAGAAGGGTAGCCTGAGTCTATCATGGCGGATCTGGGAGCCCAGCAGGGACGGGGCTACCGGCCTGGAGCTGCTCGTCCTCCTGCCTCGTCCTTCCAGCGAGATGCTGCGTTTTCAGAGATTTTCGGAGGAACGCCGCCTCCAGGCCGGTCTCAGACGATGACATCGCACACTCCTCAGTTCAACCAAGAACGCGCACACACAATGACCTCTCACCCATCGGATTCATACTCGCAATCTCGAGGGCCTCCACCACCTATGCGACAACCTCGCGGCGGATACTCGCCAAATCCGCCGGCGGGATACCCGAACTCTCAATGGCAACCCAACGGCTCGGGGCCTCCCCCACAACACCGCGCACCACCCCCTCCGCACCAGCAACGCCCTATGCACCCGCAGAACCCCCAGCAATATCCGCAGAGTATGCAGCAACGACCGTATCCGGGTCGACCCCAGTACCCACACCCTCAACGACTGGACTCACGACCAGGGCCAATGCCTCCTCAGTTCCAACAACCAAACCCACAGAATCGACCTTTACCACCGCCTGCTTTGAACTCGGATCAATATAGATCACGCTCAATGGCAAGACTAGGAGGCCCACCTTCGTACCCATCGCCGCAAGGACAGTACCCTGGCACCCCTGTCAATGCTTTCCGCCAACAATCATATCATTCCATGGGATCTAGAACGGCACAAGGCCGCATAGTACCAGAAAGACATGATAACGAGCGAGCCATGTCGATGAGTTCTTATTCTGCCGATCGTGATCACGCCCAAACGATCAGTTCTGGAAGGGTTGTGCCGAATAGACGAAGAGAGTCGGGTCTAGACCGGGAGCGAGCTGGAGGGATGGACCGTCATTATGTAGACTCGCCAATTGCGATGCAACCCACTATTGATGAACCCGTTACTCCTGCGCACTCTGGCCATAATGTTATTCCTACACAGCAGGATCTTCAGTTACGGGTCAGACATCCAAGTGAAAGCTCAGTGAATTCACGTACCATGTCTATGGCATCGACCGTCACCCCAGAACGCAATAACAGCTTGCAAAAGCCAATTACAACCAAATCAACCAACCACTCAATGACGGGACCAGCTCCAACAGGCACTGCTCACCGCAGAACTCCTCTCGCATATCCCGCTCTCCTATCTCGAGTAGCAGCTGTATTTAGGGAACGAATTGCTGTTGGTGAACGTATTAAAAATGACCTAGCTTACACAAACGCCTTTACTGGTGCAGAAGCTGTTGACTTGATATCCTACATTATCAAGACGACAGACCGCAATCTAGCTCTCCTCCTAGGTCGCGCGTTGGATGCCCAAAAGCTTTTCCATGACGTTACGTATGACCACCGATTGCGAGATGCTCCTGGCGAACTCTACCAGTTTAGGGAGACGATGGGAGAGGAATCCCCTGTCAACGATGTCGATGGTGTATTTACGCTCTTGACTGAGTGCTACTCTCCAACTTGTACTAGAGACCAGCTATGTTATTCGATTGCTTGTCCACGACGACTCGAGCAACAGGCGCGACTAAATCTCAAGCCTCAGCCGGGACTGAGACCATCTGCATCAAAGGGCAGTCTTCATGACCAGGATGATAACGATGACCAGAAGTTGTGGATCAACATGGTACCCAAGGAAGTGGCTGATAGCCTTGAGGATCGTGAGAAGAAGCGACAAGAGATCATTTTCGAGATGATGTATACCGAGCGTGACTTCGTGAAAGACTTGGAGTACCTGAGGGACTTCTGGATGCGCCCTCTAAAATCCCTGAACAATTCCAGCCTTTCTCCCATCCCAGAACATCGTCGAGAAAAGTTCATACGGACAGTATTCGGTAACTGTCTAGAAGTGCTCAGTGTCAACTCCAAGCTATCCGAAGCTCTAAACACCCGCCAAAAGGAGAACCAGGTTGTTCAAACCATTGGCGACATCTTCCTTCAATTTGTCCCCCGTTTTGATCCATTTATCAGATACGGAGCCAACCAGCTTCATGGAAAGTATGAGTTTGAAAAGGAACGATCATCGAACCCGGCCTTTGCGAAATTCGTCGAAGAGACGGAGCGCTTGAAGGAGTCTCGAAAGCTCGAGTTGAACGGTTACCTTACCAAGCCTACAACCCGACTGGCAAGATATCCACTTCTGCTAGAAGGTGTGGCCAAGTATACTGCCGATGACAGTCCGGATAAGGAAGACATTCCCAAGGCTATCGTTCTTATCCGAGATTTCCTTTCTCGAGTGAACACAGAGAGTGGAAAGGCGGAGAACCATTTCAACCTCGTGCAGCTAAACTCAGCATTGAAATTCACCCCAGGCGATTACGTTGACCTGAAGCTTACGGAGGAGAACCGAGTTATGCTGATCAAGATGGCATTCAAGAAGGGACCTACCGATTCAGCAGAAGTCACAGCCTATCTGTTCGATCACTCTGTCCTACTGGTTCGAATCAAACCTGTGAACAAGCGAGAAGAGTACCGGGTATATAAGAAGCCGATTCCGCTTGAACTTCTTGTCATCACCCAGATGGAGGAAGTCCTACCTAGGTTAGGTATTCACAAACGTCCTACTGCTGCTGGCCTCATTCCCGGAGCGAGGGCGGCCAACGCTACCCCTGCCTCAGCCAAGGATGGGCTACCTGTTACCTTTCGCCATCTGGGCAAAGGCGGTTACGATATAACTCTCCATGCAACGTCACAGACTCAGAGAAAACGATTTATCGAACTAGTTGAGGAGCAGCAAAGGAAACTACGAGAGCGAAATAGCAACTTCTACTCGAAGACTATTCTTTGTGAGAACTTCTTTAGCGCCGTTAACAGAATCAACTGCTTGGTCCCAATTGGTACGTATCCCATTCTACTTACCTGCAGTATAACGGATATTTACTAATATGATAACTATGTAGATGGTGGTCGAAAGCTGGTATATGGAACCGACAACGGCGTTTACGTATCTGAACGATGGCCGAAGGACAAAACAGCAACGCCGAAGCGTGTTCTTGAAGCTAGTGCAGTGACCCAGATTGATACTTTGGAAGAATATCAATTACTACTGGTGCTAGCTAACAAGACTCTAAGCTCCTACCCGCTCGAGGCATTGGATACAAGCGATAATCAGAGCGCCATGGTTCGGCGGCCCAAGAAGATTCAAGGACATGCCAACTTCTTCAAGTCTGGTATTGGCTTAGGAAGACATCTGGTGTGCTCCGTAAAGACTTCGACTCTATCAACGACCATCAAGGTCTTCGAGCCTATGGAGAACCTTGCAAAGGGCAAGAAGAAGCCTCTAAGCAAGATGTTCCAGAGCGGCCAAGATGCGTTGAAGCCATTCAAGGTATATTTAAACTCCCCCTAGCTGTCCAACCATCGCGCCATAAGCATTGCTAATCTTTCCATTTTCTCAGGAATTCTACATCCCCGCTGAATCATCCTCTGTTCACTTCCTAAGATCAACTCTCTGTGTCGGCTGCTCTCGCGGCTTTGAAGTTGTCAGTCTAGAAACCACCGAGAGACAATCCCTCCTCGACCAAGCCGATACATCACTAGATTTCGTTGCGAGAAAAGAGAACGTCAAACCTATACATATCGAAAGACTAAACGGAGAGTTCCTACTCAATTATTCGGACTTCTCCTTCTTCGTCAACCGTAACGGTTGGCGAGCTAGACCAGACTGGCGAATCGCTTGGGAAGGTAACCCTACAGCCTTCGCCCTCTCTTATCCATACATCCTGGCGTTCGAACCTAGTTTCATTGAGATTCGAAATATCGAAACGAGCGAGTTGGTACACGTTATGACTGGAAAAAATATTCGCATGCTGCATTCTTCAACGAGAGAGGTAAGGAGTACCCGTATCACCCATTCCATCTCATGTTTACTAACTGATAAACCACAGATCATATATGCGTATGAAGACGAAAGCGGAGAAGATGTCGTCACCAGCCTTGATTTCTGGAATAAGCCCGCATAAACGGAAAGGATCGCAAAGAAAGTAAAAACCATTGGGAATAACGGGATATTCTTGTCCAATTCTCTTTTTGAGAGCATTTGAAGCTGCCAGCTTACCCCGGCATCTAATTCTTACACCTCGAGCGTTATGCACCTTCTTTTCCCATTCTCTCGTTCCCCCCATACCTGAATGGGCATCATGCCTGTCACCATCCCCCTCCTCTGTTCCCTCTCCCTCAACTGATGATGATGCATTTCTCCTTCACCTTTTTTGTCGATGAAGTACTTCATGTCTCTATTCTTCTATACCATGTTTATTTGTCCCCTTTCCGCCCCTGTTACTTTGCCTATGGGTGTTGTCTTCCATCCTAATCCCTTTTTCCTGTTGGTTGGCGGGAAGCTTTCAACTCTGTACTCTTCTTCATGTCCTCTCTCTATCTTCGACTATTTTAATTACATATCTAGTACCTCTGACCTCATTTCTTTTTCTGTCAGTTTTTACATACGGGTGATTTGCGAATTTCTCATAAGGCTCGTGCAACTCTTGAGATACCCCTCTGCAAGCAAGCAAATGTGGATATGATTGATGTTCCCATTTTATCCGTAGCTCTCGTTTAGGTATTTAGACCATTTAGATATCATCGTGTTGTTGCTATTATGGTGTGAATCTTTTCGCGCTGTTTGTATGGGGGATTTATCGTAGGAACGCGATGGATTCCGGTATCGGGTTCGGACAGCTGTCAAAGAGTTGTACAGGCGTAGATTTACGAAATGACATATTTTAAATCCGACTGAAACGTCACGGATATCTACCGCCAGCTCATGCAGCCAATCCCTAATCCTCGCGTAAAATTTTTGAGGAGCCCATATTTCAACGCATGCCGAAGCCCGTGAAACGACTAATAAAAGACGACTAGGGGAAAAGGATATAGGATTAAATACCATTAATTAAACTACTCTTCTTCTTTAAGATAGTAAACAAAAGAGGTCAAAGAAAAACACGCGCGGAAACCGGGTATGAAAAATGGTGGGCGGTGATTGCATAAGGGAATGGAGGGCATAAGATAAAATTAAGAGGGGGCACGAAGAAGTAGATCTTTGAGAGGACCGGGAGAATTTCGAAGCCCAAGCTGGACGGGGGACCAATGGCTAAGGAAAGGTGATTAAGAGACTGCAGATAGAAACACAGGGAGAGAAAGGAAGGGGAGGGAGAAGGAAAGCTGAGAGTTGAGGTTGATAGAGGTATACATGAGGGAAGAGATGGAGACATGTAGAAAATGAGTGACAGCGTAAGAAATTGTTGCACTCTGTTGTGTTAACGTTAAAAAGCGAATCTCTCTTCAAGCCGGGTTTTTCCTTTTCCTCGCGAACAAGGACCATTAATCCCCTCGTCCCCTCTGTGTGTGAGTGTGTGCGATCTCCATTCCTCGTATGTCACAAAAAAGAAAAACGTTCTAAACCGCAGTATCAAACCGCGCAAGCATTAGCCTTGCTCCCCTACTTGCTTAGCTTCAGGTCTTGGCGGGTAGCTTTGCCTATGCCGTCTCTCCGTTAGGGTCCTGGCTCTGTTGGGAAGCCTGTTCACGCTGCATGCGGGCTTCGATTTCTCTCAGCTGGCTCTCACGGGCCAACAGCTCTTGTCGTTTCTCGTTGATCTCGCGCTGTACCTTGACTTCGATTTCACGGAGTTTCTCCTCTTCTCGGCGGAGCTGCTCTTCCTTCAGACGGACGGACTGAGAGGCCAAGTCTTCAGGGTTCATGGTAGAATCGTGAGAACTGGGGTAGGTTAGTATATATATAGGACAGTGTCTTAAGGGAGGGGGAGATGTGGGGGGATGGTGTATACGTACGCAGAGGCACCTCCCTCAACGCTCTTGCTGAGTTTCTCGGTACGGTAGTTCTCGTACAAGAAGTCATGGGTGATCTCCTTCAAGTCCGCCAAATGGCTGTGGAGGAGAGCACTGCGAACAGCCAAGAAATCCGAGTGACGCTGGTTCTCGACCTCTACAACACCCCATGGATACTGTCTAGCGCGCACCTTGCGGCCTCCGATCTCGAGAACGTCTTCGGAGCCCACAATGGCAAATGGCATGAGCGACCTGTATTCCTCGTTTTCCTGAACTGTATCCTCATCATCCTCTTCGATGTCGTATGGGAAGTTGTAAACCGGGATACGGTAGTGTTCGATATCCTCCATAATAAGCTTCTTCGACTCGGCGAGTTCAGCTGGTGTGAACGAGTCGGCTTTGCCAATGACGGGGAGGACGTTAACACGAGGGGAGAGACGCTTCATCAGTTCGATATCGAGCTCGCGGAGACCGTGGCCGGTAGGTGTGATAAAGTACAAAAGAGCGTGGACACGGTTATCACGGAACCTTGGGTTACGCTTGATTCTCGATTCTTCGGCCAAAATGTCATCGTACTGACGCTCGAGGTATCCAACGATTTCAGAAAAGCTAAAAAAATTGGTTAGCTAGGTGACTTTTACAGTAACAGGAGGATGTACGGTACCTCTCCTCGTTGTTGATCTGGTCGCCGAATCCGGGGGTGTCGACGATGGTAAGAGAAATGCGTGTGCCTTCCTCATCAAGTTCTAGTTCTGTAGCTTCAGTGAGAATGTTGTCTTGTCCAGCGTACGTTGAGATATGCATACCAACGGTAACTGGTTTTATGCGGACTCCTTCTTCGAGGTGGGCGCTTCCAGCATCATCAGCATCCTTGCCCTGAAGGACCTGCTTTCCGCATAGAGTGTTGACGAAGGTGGTGCGACCTGAAGCCATTGAAATTAGCCATTGGACTCGAGACCACTATTATCACGCACCAGATCAAGACATACCAGTTCCACTAGCACCACACACCATCAAACTAAACTGAATACCCTTCTTGACGTTCTTCTTCTTGCGCATTCTGATCTAATGATTCCACGGGAGTATCAGCAACAGGCGCTTTAATAGGACCGATCATCGATGCTAGCAAGAGGACTCGAACAGTGCCCAGTGCAGAGACCCGCAGCGAGTCTCAATGCAAGGATACTATGGGGGAGATGGGGGGGTAAGAGGGCACGTACGTTGTTTGGAGCGGACATCGTGTTGGTTTCGGGGGTGAGGTATGATAGAGTTAACGGATCAAGCTGCTGCTTTCAGGGAAGCGAGGAGACGACGGTCTGCCTAGCAAGCGATGCAGGCAAAGGTCCGAATTGATGCTTGTAGACAAGATGTGAGTCTTCGTCGAGCGAGAGAGAGAGAGAGAGAGTGAGAGAGACGAGAAGATGGGCTGGCGATGTCTGAGGAAGTAAAGTCCAAATGGGAGCAACAATTTAGTTTGGGGTTAGGGGGTTAAGTGGCTGCACGTGATCGTTATCATGATACCGTACTGTCATGCTGTGTACCACTAAGCGGCTACTTTGGCGGGTGGTGTGTATTACTGGCTGCCAGTCGTGCTTGTCTATTGGCTACATAAATTACTGATACGGCTTCAATTCACCCCCTGTGTGTATTAATAATACGCCTCCGTGCGCAGTTTTGGTGGAGCGAATTACAGGCCTGTATTTTTTGGGTAACTCCTGAGTTTTTTTACCCCTTTTTTTCTTCTCTCCCGCTGGACGAGAAAGCCACCAAGACGAAGAAAAGATGGCGCGCTGGCAGACGGGGGGAAGATGGCAGGGCTAGTTGCGCCCGCAGCATGGGGCCGGAGGGTCAGGACCGAGAGACCGGTCAAACAGCTGCCATGCACAGCAAACGAACTGGCTGGCTCGCTCTGTAACTTCTACTAAGGGGGCAGACGCTCTGATGGCAGGTCAGGTGACTTGGATGGTCGACCTCCAGCTTCATCTACTTCCATGGTCATAATAATTTAGACATCCACGAACCAACGGATGGACACACTCTCTTTCTTCAACAGCTAGAGACTAAGCTTGAGACTAGCTTTTCCTTGACGAGGCCACACAAGACTGGGTTTTGTTACCCTTTTCTAGTCCTTCTTTTGTAGCATGGGAGTTGAGATAGGTAGCTATATCAACCATGAATACAAGGGAGACGCTCGATGCCTCTGGCGGCCCGGTCTCGTTGACCGCGTCCTTTAACCGTAACAGTAGCTGTTTCTCAGTTGGACTGGACTCGGGGTTCTGCGGTAGGTCTATCTCTCCGTTTTTATACATAGCAAGGCTGGGTAGATACACACTAACATATATACTATCTAGTATTCAACGCGGACCCATGCGAGCTTAAAGTATCAAGAGGTATGTTTCCCTTGGAGCTATTTGCAAGTGCCTGTCTTGCTAACCAAGCGTCTACAGATTTTAATGCTGGCGTTGGCATCGTCGAGATGGTCGGACAGTCCAACTACCTAGCTCTCGTTGGAGGAGGCCAGACGCCCAAGTTTCCACAGAACAAGGTGAGCTATCTTCATCTTCTCAGTGTGAAGCAAGACCCGTCTAACTGCTGTGCAGGTGGTCGTCTGGGATGATGCAAAACAAGTTGCTGCGATGACACTTGAGTTCCGCACCTCTATTCTACGAGTGTGTATTACCAAGTCTCGCATAGCCGTTGCGCTCTACGACTGTGTTCATCTCTACGCATTCTCAGTGCCGCCTGAAAAGATATCCGTGCATGAGACGGGAGATAATCCCCATGGTCTCGTATGCTTGGGAGAGACCCATATTGCGGTTCCCGGCCGGTCTCCGGGACAGGTTCAGCTCATCCAGCTAGCGACGGGGAGCGTGAGCATACTTCCAGCCCATACGTCGCCGTTGAGTGCGATGACGTTTAGTGGTGACGGGGCTGTTCTGGCCACTGCGAGTCAAACGGTAAATAGATAGCATGCACTCTTTATGGCCGGAAGTTATAACTAATATACTTGATACAGGGAACGATAATAAGAGTCTTTGCGACCAGTAACGGTGCGAAAATGGCCGAACTTCGAAGAGGACTGGACCAGGCAGAGATATTCTCACTAGCTATTTCACCTTCGAATACTCTTCTTGCCGTGACCTCTGACAAGGCAACTCTACACATTTTCGACATTCCACATGCAAGAAATGACCAGAACAGCAGCGATCCACCTACAACTTCCCCCGAAGAGCCCGCAAATCGCGGATGGGGACTTCTAGGAAAACTCCCATTCCTTCCCCGCGTGTTTTCAGACGTTTATTCATTCGCCAGTGCCAGGTTTGATATCGGTGACGAACCAGTTGGCTCACACTACGTTCCGCCACCGGGTGCACCGTCTGAACGGCCGTCCAAGGGTATAATTGGTTGGACGAGCGATCAGTCCTTACTTGTGATCGGTGCCGGTAAGGCTGGTAGGTGGGAACGGTTTGTTCTGCAGGAAGCAAGTGATGGGACAAGACAGTGTCTGAGGGCCGGATGGAAGCGGTACCTCGGAAGCTGAAAGGTTGTTTGATGAAAAAGGTGCGCTGCGTGCATGCAGCCGAGATTGCATGTTTTGATCCACACACATAACAGGAAATATAATCCGGGCAGTTCCTACTAGGGAGCAGTTGATCGTTGAGACAGCCATATTCACGACCTGGCAGAAGATAACAGAGTCGATGCAGATCCCCATGATTCGGCAGAGTGCCGAATATTGTCCCTGACTGAGATTTGACGCAAGTACATATTTGACTTGGCTTGCGAAAGGAACCACATCGAGAATGTTTTTGGGGTTTGCTGCTACCCTTTCGAGTTTGTGATGTATAGCAGAGTTTAGGGCAGGATAGAAATAATATTTCAATTACGATCCCGTCTCTCTCGACGATGTCTCTGTTCGTCTGACCGCTCCCTAGATCTCTCCCTTCTACTCCTGCGTGGCGAGCGTTTTTCTCTCGAACGTGTTCGTTCCTCACCATGTCTTCTCCTATGATGGTGTCGATGGCGATGTGAGCTGTGGCCGTCCCTGCTGCGATCTCTCCTACTAGAACTAGATTTCGACTTCGACTTCGCCTTGACCAGCGCCAGCGCATTCTCAACCTCTTCTTTCTTCTCCTTGATCAGGTACTCCTTCATCGGATCTTCATCGTCATGCTCATCCATCAGTCGCTGTAACTCTACTTCCTCCTTCAACAGCGGTCGAGCCGGTCGTTTTGGTTCCTCAGATTCATCTCGTCTCGACTTTCTTCGACTACCACTCTCGCTTCCTCTCCTTTCTTCCTCGTCTCCCCTCGTACCCGCCACGTCTCCATTCTCGTCCACATTCGCCAGATTATCCTCTGTCCCTTCTTCCTCCCGTCTCTTGTATCGCACATGGTCCACTCTAAGCAACCTGCCTAACACCGTCGCCCCTCCTAGATTATCCACGGCCAGATCTGTACTTCGCTGGTCTTCATATTTAAGAAATGCAAACCCTCTGCTTTTCCCCGTCTCTTTGTCTCGGACCAGGTTCAAATGGACTGGGTTGCCGTATTGAGAGAAAATTGTAAGAATGTCGCCCTCACTGATGTCAAACGGGAGGCCTCCGATGTAGATGTAGGCTGTGTCACGGTAGTCTGCATGCCAGGAAGCTTCTGGAGATCTAAAGCAAGAGGAAAGTAACTGTTAGCAAAGATGTTCTGTCTTGGGGAATATTGTAGGGAAGACGTACACTGCATTTTCGAGCTCTGTTTTATTAAGAGCTTCTATCTGGCGAATCGCATTCATGATGGGTTTATTCCGAGTTCGTTAACCGATCATACAGCCAGTATATAATCAACTATGAGAGTAAAGAGGCAGTTCAAGCAAGTTTGAATCTGTTCTTTGCTTTCTTCGAGCTTCAAAGTCGATGAAATTAAAGGTCACGTGAGTGCTATCTCAATAAACAAAAATATGGGATAGAAAGCGAAGAACAAGCTTGTATTCCCCTGTAATTCAATAACATGATAGACGTCGGCTTGATATAATCAATAGAATCTCATACAAACAGAATAGTAGAGAGTTGAAGCTGTTTGGGCTGTAATTCACGTGTGCCTATGGAACCTTTGGAGCCCATCGATAAGGAGAACACTCCATCTTGTACCTTTTGCATCTCCACGTCCAAAATATTGGTTTCGCCAGCACAACACAGCTCAACCGCTCAGGACCTTTCCAGCAACTGCTCTCCAAGTGTCAATTCGGCTGATATTCTAGGGTTCCAAAGCAGCTGTTCTCCAGCTCGGCCGTTTTCAACCTCCGCACGCCTCCTATAAACCCGTTCGCGTCTCTGCTTTAACGTCTGTATACAAGGGCATGGTCGCGCCAGCATGCCTGAACCAGGACAGCGGGCTTCGACCCTGAGCCAGAGCTCACCTTTAAAGGGAGGATCGAACAGTCGGCCGACTAGTAAAGATGGCGGGAAAAAGGAGCTGTGGTCTTCCATGCTTCACGCCGGAGCGAGTGGGAAAAGGTTGCCGGAGAAGACATTATTAGTCTTGGGTATGTGCTGGGTGCTATCAGGCCTTGCTTTCGATCTCTATATATGTGAAGCCTTGTGGTGTTACATTTACGGAATGATTTTAATGTTGGTTTCATTATAGGCGGTACCCCGGAGAGCCAGCGGGAGTTTCTAGCGACATTATCTACTGACCACGCGGAGCCCGGACTACCCTCAGAGCGACGAAAGCAAAAAGCACCACCGATTGCGAATCAGTTTGCACTTGGGTATACATATCAGAATGTTCTTGATGCGGACCAGGAAGGTAAGCAAGAGAGCTTCCTCCAAGAAGCAGCTAACTAACACGGATCCCACCCCGCCCACTTTCTTGCATATAAACTAATCATATGCGCCTTAAACCTCTAGATATCCTTGCCAGAATTTCAATTTATCTACTTTCAGAGCCATCGCCATCTTACGCACCTCTCCTTCGGCCCCTAATCAACCCAAAGACCGTCCCTGAAATGCTTATAGTTTTTCTCCTCGACTGGGAAAATCCGTGGGCGTGGGTTAGGCAGTTGCGGGAATGGGTCCGGCTTTTGCGCTCGGTTTTGATATCCCTGGATGATGAGACGAAAGTGGTTATGGAAGAGGTCATGACCGACTGGAAAGACCGTAGGAGAGGGTTGGACCCTTCACATGTTGCTGGATCTGGCCCTGTGTCATCGATACCCCTGGGGCCAGGCGAGTGGGATGAAGGGTTAGGTATTCCCACATGTGTCGTTTGTCAAGGGGTATGTTCTCCCTTTTTCCCTATCGACAAGGAGGTCCGTGGCACTAAACTCGATTGTTTCTACTGAAATAGGCAGAGAAGATTGAACAGCTAGAGAAGGATCATGGATGGAGAGAAGAAGAGTTCGACTTTATCTTACAATTCATGCGAACAATACTTCTTAAGCGTATGCTACACCCCCTTTATCATCACATATTTTGTTACTAATAACTCGTCTATGCTATTTAGATGGATCATCGTTAATATACACCACACGATTCTTGGCCAACTCTCTACAAAGCTTGATACAGTCCTCACTTGGTATCCATTCACTACTTAAACGGCAATCTCTTAAACACAACGTCATCGACAGGGATAAGATATTAGTCCCATCAAACTGGGATTCATGGGGTAAGATACGGATTATCAGAGAAGGTTTCAACATCGAAGGAGTCGGGACGAGCTGGTCCATTGAAATCCAAGAACTCCCTGGATCCTCTAAACCATCTGACCACGGAGAAGAGGAAGAAGCTCAGGAGCTAGATGACTTGGAAGCCGGCTCCAGCGCCGTGGCTATCTACGAGCATACAATCAGAGATCCTAAAGGCGGTGCATCCATCTCCCGCGCCAGACAGTCAGAAGGCAGTCAGATTGAAGTGACAACGCTCGATTCCCAAGCTTTCTTGACCGAGCAGGTCGAGGTTCTGGAACAGCTCAAGGCAGAGGATGAGAAACAAGAAAGACAAATGCGCAAGGGAGGAGCTATAATTAAGGATGCGGAAATGGCGATGGGAGCGGATGACATGAACAGGGTAAATGAACACATTGGGCCTGTTCAGTTTAATATGGGTGGCATCCAGGTTGATGCCGATGACATGCTGAGGAAATTGAAAGTAAGATACTCCGTTTTCTCCTTTGATATTGAGCCAAAGTTACTAAAAGAACCCTCTAGGAGAGAGAAGCTAGCCGCGCAGCCGGTGGAAGCGGCGCTGTGTCGCCAACAGTACCTGGTGGGCCGACATCTCCGGGAATACCACCTCTCGGACAGTCAAGTGACGGTAACCAAGGGCTAGCTACCTTCTTTGCACAACTAGTGAAGAAATCCAGCGGCAGCCCGAGGTCGAACGCCGCATCTTAAGTCATGGCACTAAATTAAGATTTCTATATGCACAACATTTACGAGGATATCAATCAATCCCAACACAATTGCTGGTACTAGATTATCCGGATAATACGGTGACGAGAGACCTTTGTTCAAGGCCTTGACATTAACACTCAATCACAAGCTGCTCCTGAACACTACATTTCCGTCCGATCATTGTCAGCCGTCTACTACCAACTTCTTCTTCTGACTTCTTCCAACTTCTTTGATGCATTGGTTAATATACACTTCATGCAGACTAAACGTGCTAATTGTTTTCCTTTGTTGTGTTGCCATTTACTCATTCCCTATCATCTGCTTTGTACGATACCCATTTTCAAGTACATAGATTCAACCAGAGGAATTAAATTCCCCTTAATTTCTCAATATGGGAGGACTTTTAGTTCTATGCCTCAACAACCTGCTTCAAAAACTTATCCTTCAGCTAAGCTCTTTGAAACGACGTCAAAAGTCTAGCATCAACGTATGAAGGTATACGAAGTGCGTATTTTGATATGATATAATAAAGTCAAGAAGCTCCAAATATTTACATTAGACAGAAGAGTACAGCAGTAGCACTCGCCTTGAGAGCCACCGGTATTTAGAAGAAAGAAGTCAAGTGTGGAAAGGATATTACAATATTTGCATTGCTAGTAAAGACATGACATCAAATGGTCTGCGTTAAGTGAAAGGAATCTAGTACTGGAAGGTATGACCAGCTTCGTGGTCAATGACCTCAACCTTGGTATCCGAAAGCTTGATAGAGTCAGGGTTGCTCTTGTTAATTCCGGAGTACATGTTGATCCAGCCAAGGACCTGTTGATGCCAGACGAGAGAGTTCTCTGGCTTTTGGACCCAATGAGACTCATCGGGGAAGTTCAAGAAACGGCTGGGAATACCCTTCTCTTGGAGGACGTTGAAGAGGCCAACACCTTCAGCAACAGAGAGACGGAAGTCGTAGTCGCTGTGGATAACGAGCTGAGGAGTGGCCCACTTGGCAACCAACTCAGGCTTGGAGCAGTCAAATCTGGCGTAGTTTTCACGGGCCTCGTAGAAGGTGCCGTTGAACTAAAGAGTCCATAGTTAGCATGACATATTTTGAGAAACAAGATTTTCATGGTTAATACTTACGTCGTGCTCGATGAAGAAGAGCTCATCAGTTCCAATCTTGGAAGCTCCAACGAAGGTTCCGTCGTGGGAAACGAGGGCCTTGAATTTTCTGCCGAGCTCTTGTCCCTGGATCCAGTTGACCATGAATCCACCGAAAGAGGCACCAGCAGCGATACCGTTGACGGTGTCTACGTACTTGAGGTTGTCACGGACATGTTCCCAGATGTTGACGAGGTCCTTGTATGGAGCACCACCCCAGTCGTTGGTGATATCGTCAGTGAGCTTCTGGCCGAAACCAGTGGAACCAGTTGGGTTAGGAGCGATAACAACGTATCCCTGGTCAGCCCAGACTCTTGGGTTCCAGCGGGTGCTCCAGCTGTCACCCCAAGATCCCTGAGGACCACCGTGGATGAGGAAAGCAAGTGGGTAGACCTTGTTCTTATCGAAACCGGTTGGCTTCACGATCCAAGAGTGAACCTTGGTGCGGGCACCCTGAACCCAGAGGGGCTCGATGTCCTTTGGACCAAGGTCCTTGAGCTCAGGATCGTGCTCGTTGGCGTAGAAGAGCTTCTTGTTAGGACGGCCGGGAGTGGCAATCTGGTAAAGGGCGTTGGACCACAGGGCGGTGCCGGTGATAAAGACGGATTTGGAGCTGCCGACGAAGTGGAAAGCACTGACGGAACCATCGTGCTTGACAGCCTTGGGCTTGAAGTCGTCATTGGCATTGGCAGGAAGAGTGAAGAGTTTACTGGTGGCGTGGTCTTCGGCGGTAACATAGAGGGTGTTTCCATCGGAGGTCCACTTGACGGAGTCGGGAGATCTGTCCCAGTTGGCAGCAATTCTCTTGACGGGCTTGTCAGAGCCAACCTCAGCAATGTGGATGATTCGTCGGTCAGACTCGTAGTTCCTGATGGCCATCTGGAAGTAGGCAATTCTCTTGCTGTCGGGGGAGAAGACTGGGCTGGAGGAAGCACCCTCAACTCCCTTTGGGGTGCGGGGACCTTCACGGACATTAATAGCCTCAGCAAGGGCAGAGCCGTCGTGTGGGACGGTGAAGATGTAGCTGGTGGTGCGGTTGGCCTTTGGAAGCTCTGGAGCCTTGCTCATGAAAGCAACGGTCTTACCATCGGGGGAGAGGTCGTAGTCACCAGATCCTCCGAATGGTGGGTAAGGGGATTCAGCATATTTAACGGGCTGGACAAGGTTCTTCAACTTTCCGTCGAAGGCGTACTTATCACCGTTCTTGCTGAGGGCACCAGAGAAGACGGCGTTGAATTGAGTGCCAACATAGACATCCCAGTGGCGAACAAACAAGCTGTCGTAGATACGAGCGGAGGTCACTGGCTCCTCAACGGCAGCTTCGTTGTAAAGTTCACCGTCAGTGGTGGATTGACCGTAGCCAACGAAGTTGATCTTGTTGCCGGACTTGGCGAATTTTAGGCCCTGGAAAGCTCCAGGGACGGAACCAGCTTTGTATCTATTGCAATTGTAAGCAACAATCCAACATTATTTCCGATAATGCGTTTACTTACGCGCTGCCAAAGTCCTTGGCATCAGATATCCAAATTCCAACACCTCCCTTTACGGAGTCGGTGCCATTGATGTAAGCGACGTTGGTTCCATCGCCGAGCCAGGCAATCTCGGAAACATCAGCATCGGTGGTAAGGATGCTGATATCACCAGTCTTGAGGTTCATAAGGTTCCATCCGGAAGGACGCTCCTTGGTCTCAAAGTTATACTGGGAGACGGGGAAGACAGCGAATTGCTATAGTTGCGAGCAAACATGTCAGCCCTTTGAATATCTAAGTGGCATAACCAACGCGGTCCAAAGACAAGCAACGACTGAGAGCTACTTACTCCTTTTGGGTCTGGGACCGCCTCTCCTCTTCGTGGGGCTGAGATGAAGTTCCTATTGCACTGATCAATATCTTGTCTACACATAATAAAGAGATGACCAAGATCCGCGGATCTACTTACTCTGGGGTGAAGGCCAACCCTGACGAGGCAAACGCCAAAGAGGCAATCAACCATTTGGCTCCCGCCATTGTGAATGGAGCTAAGTTAATAGCTTCTCTCTTGATATGCGTGATACAAGAGCCAGAAGGTCAGAAGAAATTCTGGAAGTCGTCACTGGAAGGAGAGAGAAAAAGAGGAAACGACGGGAGGTACCCATCCCATTTATTAGTTTTTGCGGACGGCCCTAGTTAGCACTTCAATCAAATAAACATTGCTACTTCGTACTGCTCATGTTCTTTGAGCTTCGGTTGCCTTTTTTATTTGCTTTTTCGACGGAACCCCAAGGTTGCCCCAGTTTTTATTAGCATCACCCTGTGGGATTCGACCTGGTCATTCGTTCCCCAGGCTGGGATATACCCTTGGATTTCCAATCTGGAGAAGAAAGAAAAAGCCGGGGCGGGATTACCCCTCTCCTCTCATCCTCTCATTCCATTTCTGACAAGCATTGTCAAGCTAACAACGTATATAAGTCAGGTTCAGGGCCGGAGTGTTGGGCCGACCTCCGTTGAGTATCTTGCGATTGGAATTGCCCATATCGAACCACCCTTCTAAATGGAGAAATGGAACAATGGAACAATGGAGCAGCGGAGAAAACTAGCTCGTGGAGAAGGCGTTGTTGAGGTTAGCTCCCACTGCAATCAAGGCAAGCTTCGGTTAAAGCATGTCTGCTCGGATCCCTCACCCCGGAGATTATAAGAGCAATGCCAGGGATGCAGATGCATGATATGCTGACACGATGTGACGAGAAGGGCAATGGATATGCAATTAGCCGATACGAAAGAGCTCGGGGAAATAACGCTTGATTTATTATTAGCAAATTAAATT
>JANTQJ010000460.1:0-15306 GCA_032989685.1 Arthroderma sp. PD_2
GGCTAATTGACGGATAGATACCAGGGTCAGACCCCTGACGAACACGCTGTAAAGCTGTTCGAATCAAACCTTTTACAATGCCTGGATGGATATGAAAGGATTTTAAGCAAGCAGAAGTACATTGGTGGCAATGTGCGTCTAGTTGAACCCTTGTCTGGTGATTCATGATGGCGTCCAGCTTACATTTTATTTAGGAGCTAACCCTTGCTGACCTTTACCATCTCCCTTACCTTACTCTACTTCCCCAAGTCGGCTTCAATGCCATTGATGAAAAGCCTTCTGTGTCTAGGTATGTTGTCATGAATTGTTGGAAGTATCATAGTCGCAGCTAACAATCATACGATCATATAGATGGGCTAAGGAGATCCTCGCCCGGCCGTCGTGGCAAGCTCTACTCGAGGATGGCGTGAAGGGTACTGCTTGATCTGTGTACTCTCTATGTTACGAGTCAGATCACCAGGAAAGGTAGTTTGAGCTTGTATGCTTATAATTTTCCTGGACATAGCAAATATCTGTAAACAGTATTTAAGGTCTATTTATTCATATACCTCGCCATATAGGTACAGACAAGTCATGTAACAAAGGAAGAAACCCGCTGCCCATCCATAGAGATCTATCTAATCGTCAATATAGGCATTAAATGCATAATTTGGCTTCCATTTCACGATCAAAAGCCAGCCATTCCACCTGTCGCCTGCCATATGGAACAAAACCTCCAAGTCGAATCCACAGTCATTTCATCTTAACGAAAGACACAAAGCAGCTAGATGTAAGGGGATGTTGAATAATTCATCTGGAAAATGTCTAGAAAACGCCCGGGATGATTCGGTAAGGGACCTTTGCGCAGTATGCCTTCCATGAGTCTCCATACTTATTGTGGCATCTGACCTCATCACGGTAGCATCGATGAACAAGTAGGATAGTCATATATATGGCATAGGTCCAGGGAAGCAAGTTGGTAACTCCGCAAGTGGCGCACATCGAGTAAGAGAGAATCAAATCACCAAGATAATTCGCATGACGAACGACACCCCACCAGCCTAACAAAGTCCGTCAGTCTTGAAGTTGGAATATACAGCTTTATCAAACTGCAAGGTTGATAGGGAGATATACCTGAGCAAAGTAGGAGAGATTCATGGATGGATCCTTCAGCCGTCTTATATTGAGCACGAATGAATTCTGGTTCTTTACCCCAAATTTTGCATTTTCCATTCGTAGCACGGACAAGATATTTCTGGTGATTGGCTGCACGGAACAGAGTGTACCCTGACACACCAGTTGTCAAGATAAACGCGGCGAGCCAGTAAGGTAGATTGACCGGGTGAGTTGCCAGATATTGTGTTTGCAGAGTGTACATCACCGGAAGCCAAGCTGCAATGCCCCAAGAGAAGTAGAAGCCAAAATGATCGTGGCACATGTCAAGGGTTTTGAGGTACCTACGTTACATAATTAGAATTGCGTTTTTCCAAATTGATCCTTGGGATAGATCATACCAGCCCTCATTACAGAAGAAGTCAACGACATATATCGTATGAAGTAAGCTGGTAATGATCATCGAGTTTGTGATGTATCCGTATTGCTTATATTGCCATGCGGCAAAGCACATATCGCTATTCTTCGTCAGCTATTTCAATACGAGGAGCCAGAAGTCAATAGAGAAGGGACCGTACACTATCAGCCACCCAATCATGCCTGGTCGCCCATTGTGAAAGAGCTTCATGTCCCAGTCAGTGCCCAGGCGAGGGTTAAATTCAATGCCCATGTAGAAATCATAAAAGACAGATCCTGGTATTAATATTAGCAAAGTCGGAATCTAGAAATAGCCTATTTGTCTTCTCAACAAGCCTTACCGCTGAACTTTCTGTCCTCTGGATGAGAAGGAGAAATATGGGCCTTTATGTAAAAAAGCAATGCCAATAGCAAGCCGTAGATATTGAACAAGCAAACGAAACCTCCCCAATTCTGAGCCACAAAGGTCAAATCAAAGAGTCCGTACCAATGTACACCTCCGGCCAGTAGTATGGACACTACACAGGCAAGAAAACCGTTTATTCTGTATTCCAACAGATTCCCTGCTGGCGTGAGTTGGCCCTTGCATCGCGTTCCTGGTAGGAAAGAGTATAGGATAACGTGCGACAAGGTCCAGTAGCCGTACACAGTCACAACTGAGAGAGTCGTGCCGGGTGTGTTTCGCATAAAGAATGGTATTAGCCCGGTCTGCGCAAGGGATACACCCGCCTGGTATAAGGATCCGTCATATTGACTGAGCGATGTCCACCAGAAAATGGTAACCATTGGGCAAAAGACCATCATCGCGAGACAAGCTATACCCCCAAGGGCTGAGGTTGTGCCTTTCCGCCCCCATACTGTTATTTTATCTGAGGAACGTTCATCGAGGGCGCCTTGTATGGTAAATTGGCGCTTTCTGGAGGATGCGCAGACGCCGCTGTTGGTGATGGTGATATCCGACATTGGCGACGTGAATGGAGGCCAGACGAGCCTACAGACGAGCAGGAGAGGTAAGCAAACAATGGATTGAGAAGGTGATGAACATGAGTAACAAAAATCTGGGGCGCACACCTTTCTTTATAAATAATGTGGCTGGCCACTAAGGCTTTTTCTTTGCACAACCTGCATCCACCCGGTCAGCTTTAAGTCGCGCATTTGCTCCCGCCAACAGACGCTCATTGACCGCTCAAACAATAAGCTTTAGGTTGGTTGAAGAGGGTAATTCTTCGGCTACGTGCGCAGGAGCCCTCAAACCGTCGAAAACACGGCAAAAAAGAAATGTTTGATATTCATGGCTACCCTGACTCGGGTTAGGGATCCAAAGGAGGATAAAAGCGTAACACAGCCCCCCAGACTGCGAGCCCTGAAAATACTCCACGAGACGGAGTATCGTACCTCCACGGAAGAGCTAACTAGTTGGCCTGGGAGCTTGCTGCAAATCGTTCAAGCGAATTGCGGCTGTTTAGTGACACCCACAACACAGCAAAAGTTTTTTCTTCGCCATGCGAGCCTTTCCACCCGTGGGGAGCGTGGCAGAGAAGGAAAGGCCAATTAATTGAAGCGATGCTCCTGATAAGCCCGCCAATTCCAGCAGCCACAGTCAATGGGATCTTGTATCTTCTCCACGGACTGGAGAAGGCCCAATTTTCAAGCCTGTCTCGGCGTGTGCAGATCATATTTTTTTTGTTGAGCTCACGCCAAGAGCCAGCCGTTGCGATAAGTTGCTAGAGATTTCCTGTTCATGACAGGCAGAGCTCAGGCACGATACGGAGTACGATTAGTTACCATTTACAAGTCATGTTGAGGTTGGAGGATGGCATTGTCGGAGTGGATAGAGAACTGCAGGACACACCCACGTCTGCACGGATCCTGGGTTATCAGCGATATGAAACCAATCAGCTGGTCCGGTGGAGAATGGATAAGCGACCAACCCCAGGCCAGTGATTCACGGTTATCTGAAGACTTTCCACAGCACGGAGTCAACTTCCGTAGAATGGTCATATCTATAGTTGTATGGGGCAGCGCTAGGGTTTCATCCCCAGGCGACTAACACAACCTGGATCTCCGTCACATTCCCTATCCAGATACAGAGTACAGAGAACCCGTATAGTCCGATCAAAAGAAAGTCTGGATAGAGAGAGAGAGCAAGAAGGCTGGATGAGAGGAAGAAAATGAGCATCAGAAATGAGGCTGCGATTCGGTTTCGGGTCGGCCCAAAGCGGACAGGCCCGTGGAATAGTTTATCCGGTCATCCGTAGCTGTAAGTATATATTCATCTACTTCTCCGCTGGATATATAGCAAAACAGCTATCGCTCAGTGAGTGCAAGGCATAGTGGATGCAGGGGGATGTTGACATGGAGAATAGCAGATCTAACTCCTACGGGCCGGCTGCTAAAGCTGGCAAAAGCCCATTACTAGGAATTTTGCCCCTCCACGAGCCGAGCGAGGCTGAGGGTATTGCTGCTGAGTACAATCAAGTACAACTTCAGCAAGTTGAGTGCTAACGGGTTAATGACTGCAGCATTCTTCTCGTCCATGGATTAACCGGCTACGCAATCAATACATGGAGCCACGGTGACGTCTGCTGGCCTCGAGACCTTTTGCCAGTAGCTCTCAAGGTTTCTGCTCGTATCCTGAGTTTCGGATACGACGCTGGACGATATGGAGATGCAAATCTTGACATCGAAGACGCGGCCCTACAGCTAATCAGTGAGCTGGAAAGAGTTAGACCAGCAAAGGTAGTCACTTATCTCAGACTAGGACGACATCGGCACTGACTTTAGCTGACATTGGTATTGTAGGAGAGGACGCGGCCTTTGATTGTGGTGGCATACTCGCTCGGTGGGATTGTTCTCAAGAAGGTATCAGTCAACACCAGCACTTGACATATCCAAACTTTGCTAACAGAGCCAAAAAGGTGCTGATTACATGTAACAACAAACCGTCCCTGAGACATATCCTTGCTGCCCTCTCTGGAATAGTATTCCTAGCAGCACCTCACCGGGAAAGTGCTTTGGCTGATGTTGCCAGTAGGCTGGTGAGCCAGCTAAATATCAGCCTACCCCAGAAATTTATTACTACTCTCAGGCAAAATTCGCCGGAGTTGTGAGTCCGCCTACTCGACTGTCTAACCCTCTGAACCAAAGACTGACATTGTCATAGGGAGAGTGTCGCGAATGACTTTAGGCAGATCGCGGACCAGAGAAGTCTACCAATTAGTAGCTTCTATGAACTGCTCCCTGTGAGAGGTCGCTTGATCTGCTTCAGCGATGTGGTATGTTATACTCTCCCATGAAAGTATATTCCAAGCTCACCAAGTTTGCTCAAGGTTGTTTATAAAGAATCGGCACTCCTTAATATTCCAAGTGAATATGCTCTTGGGGTACACGCCAACCATCGTGAGATCTGTAGATATCAGGATGCAGACGAACCGATTTTCAAAGGAGTTGTAGCCCGTCTTCGCCATTTGATAGAGCTAGGTCCAATATATAGCAAAGCCCGCGTCTTTCTTCCCTGGGATGTAACACCACATTTCACCGGCCGGCGGGATTACCTTCAGCAGATCCACGAGGCTTTTACTGGCTCTGAAGGGCGTCGGATCGTCGTCATTCATGGTGATGGTGGAATGGGGAAGACGGAAGTCGCATTGAAGTACGCACGAGAGAATGAGCATCGATATGATCATGTCTTTTTCGCCAATTCAACGAACATTCAGTCTCTCGAAAGTGATTTCATCGACCTCCATGGTAAATTGGGATTTCCTCCCGGTAGTGCCCGCGCAGTAGAGGATGTCAAGCAGTTCCTTCGCCTAGAGAGATGGTGGCTTATGATTCTCGACAATGACAATGACTGGCTGGCTTTGAATCAATTTGGATTCCCAGAAACTGGTCATGGCCATATCATCATAACCTGTCGAGGACGAGAGCATACTAGTGATCCTAGAATCACCAAATCCCTTGCTATGAACGCACTACAGAGAATAGATGCCAAGGAGTTGCTCTTCTCAAGAGCTGGTATTCACATAGAAGATCGTCTCAAATGGGAATCGAAGGCGAAGAACGTCATCAAATCCATGGGCTGCCAGCCTCTTGCTGTGGATTCAGCAGCGGCATATATCCTATGCAACAACATCACCATCGACGAGTACCTCAACGCCCTCAAAGGGAGGAAGGTTTCGCGGAGGCTACTAACTTATCGGCCCAAGGCGTCCAAATATCAGACATCAGTTGAATCCATTATCCAAATCACGTTAGATGAAGTCAAGAAAAGCCCTGACGCTTACAGGTTGCTTAATATCCTCGTTTGGCTCGACAGAACCAAAACAACAACTAGTTTCCTGAAGCGAGCAGTCTCTCCTCAGCCTCGCTGGGGCCCCGATGGCCAGGTCGAGATGCGAAATCCACAGAGTAGCTATGTCCCTGCGGATCTGATCGACCTCATAAATGGGCCGGGTTACAACCTTGCGTTGAAAGAGTTGAAGTCATATTCCCTGATCGCCAATGACGATGTAATCGAGGACAGTAAAGACTCGAGTGGCAAGGATGCAATCGTGCTGCATCCCCTAACGTACTTTTATATTCGAGAGGCTCTCACGCCCGACGAGATGGTAGAAAATGCAATTCACGCGCTTAGCCTTGTTGCTCATGCGTATCCAGTTGTTCAAGCTGGCTTGGATGGGAGGTTAGTAGCTCAAGTCCCCTATCCGATATCGCTATATCTCAATCGCTGACTAGTTATCACAGTGATTCCCGGAAAATGTTCCCTCAGATTCACCAATGCAGTCTCAATCGTGAATATCTCGACGATGAGAATATTGACCTTATTGAGGCTATCCAGAAAGTGGAAGATAGGACTGAGGTCGAGCGAAGTTTCGCTGAAACCATAGCCGAAATGTTCCTGGAAGCGATTCGCGGATATGGCGAAGGCTCCAGCGATCTAGATAGCACACTCTTGAACTGGCTAAAGATCCTCGTTAAGCCTTCGAAAAGGCCTGGTCTGCAAGCTCGGCTCTAGTGTACCCGACTTCCACTAGAGTTCTATAGCAAAGGGAAGTTCACCGAAGGCTGTGAAGCTGCTGATGAATTTCTGCATGAGGTAGGCTCTAACCCACAGGGCGGTCTCACAAATAACGTCAATGCCCAGGCAGGCTTCCTACGCAACCTATCCGTAGAATATTTGGTCCGCGAGGAGCACCTATCCGATAGGGAAGTGTGGGAGAAACGGGCAGAGTATATCGAAGCCTGGAAACCTCTAGATCGATACAACCCTTCAGACCTCGAGCGATATGCTCAGGGCATGGGTGTACGAATGCGAGGTAAACTCGCAAAGGATTTCGGCCAGTTCAAAGAAGCATATTATTCATTGAAACTGTTTATTGAACAGTATGCTAAACGCGGAAGCCGTGAAGAAGGGTGGGCAATTGGTGACTTTGGTCAAGTTGTCCTGGAACTTGAAGGAGTGGAAGAAAAATGTGATGCCCTGATTGACTTGACGACAAACGGCATAAACTGTGGCGGCGAACATTTGACTCCTGAGCCTAATGCGAGACCATGCGAAATCGTCTCTTATATATGCTCACAAGCCATAGAAAGCCGCATGTTTACAAGAGGTAATTCTAGCCAACATGATAAAGAGAATGTGTGTGAGAGTGATACCATGTTTCTCGAAATCAACCAAGCAGTCAGCATCCTCTGCGAAGGTCGCATCCGCCCGGAACGATATACAGAAGCGGAACGGAAACTGCTCGGTTTAAAAGAGAGATTCGAAAAGATGCGTACCACCGGAACCCTATGGCACGATGATCAGATCCGTCATTTCTCGGTCCTCGCATACCTCGCGCAGATATCGCATCTAAAGCAGGACTTGAAGGAGGCCCAGTCTCGATGGATAGAAACTATTGACTACGGGCAATCATCCGTTAAGGAATGGAAGGGTCATCACTATTATATCGAGGTGGCCAAATATAGTCTTGGAGATGTCCAGCTGCGGGCTGGTGGTGAGACCGATGTGATCATCCCGGAGCTATACGAGACCATCCATCGGCTAAATGCTGAAATTATGTCATGGATGTTAGGTCTGGGGACATTTTGGCTTGACCACGTCAGGAAGGCAATGGTGGTGAATTTGCAAAATGATGATGGAGATTTGAAGGAAGCATGAAGGGCGAGTGCGTGAGGCCTTCCGCTAGCCACGGTCATCGAGGGTTATAAGATGAGATTTGTCTCCTTGTGAAGGAAGCATGCTTAATACATGCATTATGGGGCTGTTTCGTCGTTTGGAGATCTCTGAGCGTTCATCTCGAGTATTTTTTTTTAGCCATATATATTCCCTTTTTCCTTTTTAAGGTACCAAAGTCAAGGCCTTTTAACTGGAGCTTTACTTAGAATTCGCCTCGGTGGGCCTTCTTAGCTAAGCTTAGGGGCAACTCAGGCACTAAAGAAATTTCCGTTAGTTAAAACTCCGGCGTCGTAAGCCGAAGCCGCAACAACTTCAGTATATCTTCATTATAGAAACTATCTACCCCCTATATCCCAGCCACGATGATGGAGGGACTTGAAACGAAGGCGCTTCGCCAATTTGACGCACTCGTCGAGAAGGGCGATGTGATCTTCTCTCATCGCGACCCGGTTCATGTCCCAGCTAAACCATACAATGTAAGGACATGCCACCATGAATCATTCGGCTTCCTATCAAGTGCCATACAAAAGCCTGAGAACACAAGCTAACAGTTGTGAATCCGCACCAAGAGATCAGCTTCAATTCCGAATCGCATCAAGCTTGACAAAAAAACCGCAAATACCTATCAAAGATGCCGAGAAGAAGCCGCCAGCTAATAAAGCGAGCCCGTTTGCCAACGACCCGCCAGAGTTCGTCATCGAGCATGTCGGCTCCGAGCACACGTTGCGCCTGAATAAATTCTGCGTCGTTCGAACACAGTTCATTCTGCATGCGAACGAGTTTAAGCCTCAGATCGAGCCTTTGTCTGCGGTGGATTTGGCTGCCGGATGGAGCGTGCTTACCAGGCTGGAAAGTGAATACATATTGATATATAATGGAGGGATGCAGGGCGGTTGGTCGCTGCCGCATCGACATATGCAGCTGCTTCCGCGCCCAGCGAGGGACGTTCATAACCTTTTCCCAGATATATATGGGATTGAAGACGGTTCGTGCTTTAAGAATCAAGGTACTCTACTAAGGCTACACTGAAAAGCTAACTCTTCTCATAGGACGAGTTCCCAACATCCCTTTTAAGCATGCTATTCAAAGACTGCCCGCCTCAGCAACGGCGGAAGAAGTTTACTCAACTTATACAGATCTCTTGGCCGCAGCTGGCGTGGACGAGAATGACTACTCACATAATTTGGTCCTGGTCAAGGACTGGATGTTGATTATACCCCGTTCTCGTGCGAGCCAAGAAGGTATAAAGATTGTGAATGCAGCAGCCATGGTTGGTATGGTTTGGATACCTTCGGATGAAGTGCTGGATCTATGGTTGCAAATTGGCAACCCAATGGAAACCCTCGCCAGGTACGGTAAACCATGGTAGTGTCACCGTCACATATAGAAACTGCCAGCGATCGACATATATAGACAATATAGAGAGGCAGCGCCGCATGGTGTATTGAAGCCCGTTCTGATGAATAGATATAGATAGATTTTACGTGAACATGGACTGATATCTAACTTCTCCCCACGTATCTCGTAGCTTAGCTGCTTCCAAGACCTATAGGCCAATCAGTTAAGCATGTAAATTTGTTGCCCTCAGCCGCTTCTTGGACATGATTCCACATAAGCCAATACCCTTACCCAAATCTTATTCCTTCGTCACATCCCTACCTGGCGTCCCTGGCCCTCGTAAATGTCTCATCGTCTCAGCGGCGCTTTATCTGCGATCGACAGTTGGAAAGAAGGCTGGGAAAAATACTCCGTGCAAGCGCTCTAGTGATCGTCCCCAATCACCGTAGCTAGAAGTTTGTATTCTGTATGCAAGATTACTTCGTTCCTGGCGCTTGAATGTGAGCGCTCTGAGCATAGCCACGATGCATAAGATGGATACGCTGCTCCAACCATGGTCGCTTCCAAGACGCTGGAGGCTAACTAACATGGGATGGGGCCTATAGCTAATTATACTTATGTGTAGATAGATTAGCTAGGAGCCCTAGCCTGGGGGCGGAGCTCTCTGCCAAGTTGTTAAGCCCTTACGTTAACCTTGGAAGACCATAGACGAGTGGTAAGCAACTTACTTGCTGTGAATATGACATTCAAAAATCTCGCCCCCAGATGATTTGAAGTAGCCATCTTAGCCACCTTGCATGGCGCAAGGAGTAGCCTGATTGGCTTAACGGTGATGTTCGCCGCCGTTTCTCATCCCTCCGCATGCTTACGGGCTGTACTAACCTTGCACTCTCGTGGCTCTTGGAAATCTCAGCCTTTCAGACTTCTTTGTCCGGGTCTTCTCTTGGCGATTTCTCGACTCATGCCCCTTTGTCGCGCGGCGTTGTTATGTTGGAATGCGTTTCAGCCCGCGCGCACGGCACGTATACTGCTGCCGGCCGTAAGCCAACGGATTGGACGGACGGGTAGATGGATAATTGGCTTCACATTGTGGCTTACAGCCTTGCATGTATGCTTATTTCCGCTGGCAGTAGTTGGAGCCTTCTATATAAAGGCTAGGAGAGCTCCTCTTGGAGAATCCTTTCTCGAAAGCAACTCAACTCCGCAATAAACTCCAATATCATTCCAATAGACGCCAATACCGCAATTCAACAGCATTTTCCACGTCTTCGCATTTGAACAGCAACCATGGTCAACAAGAACATCCTCGCCACTATCGCCCTCGCCGGCCTCGCTTCCGCAAAGACCGTCGAGGTCAAGGTCGGCGATGGCGGCCTCACATTCGACCCCAACACTATCATGGCCGAAGTCAACGACCAGATCCACTTCAAGTTCGCTGGCGGTCCCCACGACGTCTCTTCCAGTTCGTTTGACAACCCATGCAAGCCTGCTGAGAACGCACTCTACTCTGGAGAGCTCAACGAGGGCGGTGAATTCTTAGTCAATGTCACCAGCACTGATCCAGTCTGGCTCTACTGCTCTATTTCCAAACATTGCTCCAAGGGAATGACTGCTGTCATCAACCCTCCGTAAGTCACCCTTTTCACCTCATAAGAAAGGTTTCGCCTGCTAATGCATATTCGACGGGCAGATCCAGCGGAGACAGCCTCATGGCCTACACTGACGCAGCCAAGGGCGCTGGAAGGGGCGAGGCACCATCAACGGTCAATGATGGAAACGGTGGAAGCGGCACGCCTACCACCAGCTCCGGCGCTCCCGCAGCCACCACCACTAATGCTGCTTCCAGCCTGACCTTTAGTGGTGCCGCTGCCGTGGTCGCCATGGGTGCTTGGTTTGGTCTGCTTTAAGCTATTAATCCCCTCTTGTATAATTCTTTTGGTTGGTTTATAGCGCTGTGATATTTGTTTAGTACCATATCTAGAGCTCATGAAAATAATGGCACGAATTCCTTCAAAGAATCAGCACTCGCGTACCTTTTCTCTCTCGTCTCTCTTCTTGTCTTTCCTCCACTCTCTTCTTGTCTTCTCTTCTCTCATCCTCTTCCTTTCTTCTTGTGCAAGTACGAGATCTTGCCCACGTGACTCGGAGCTCCGGCCCGGCCGAGGTTAAAATCCCAATTTGTCAGCTTCCTTTACGTAAGCCAAACTTTTGCCCACAAAACGTCGCGTTGAGATTTTTCCGTCTTCTTTCTCACCTTCTTCCCTTCTTTTTTTTCTCTCTCTCTCTTCTTTGTGGAAGAATCATCAACCAACCATGTCGAATATAGCACCACAAGTGCTAAGGCATGCCTCCTGGGCCTGCTCGCGGCGTACGCTGTCAGCAAGCCTGGTGAGACCAGCATACAGTGCGAGGACCTTGACTGGTTTCTCCAGCTCAAGTAGGAGGACCTATGTGTCGGGTTCGAAGAAGAACAATGCCCAAGCCCAGTCCCCCGTCGATACTGCGGTCAAAGCAGAGCAGAAGGCGTCTGTCCCCGGCGCCTCTGTCAGCGGCGATGCCCTGATGAGTCCATCGGCTGGTATCTTGAAACAGGCCACAATCATGGATGAAGGAAGTCGACCGATCTATCTGGACATGCAAGCCACTACCCCCACTGATCCCCGAGTTCTCGATGCGATGCTACCCTTCCTCACCGGTCTCTATGGTAACCCTCACTCGAGAACTCACGCCTACGGTTGGGAAACGGAAAAGGCCACCGAGCAGGCTCGGTCAAACATTGCCACCCTTATCGGGGCCGATCCCAAAGAAGTCATTTTCACCAGTGGAGCCACTGAGAGTAACAATATGAGCATCAAGGGTGTGGCCCGGTTTTTTGGCCGGTCAGGCAAGAAGAAGCACATCATCACTACCCAGACCGAACACAAGTGCGTGCTTGACAGTTGTCGACATTTGCAGGACGAGGGCTTCGAGGTGACCTATCTACCGGTTCAAAGTAATGGGTTAATCAAACTCGAAGATCTTGAGGCTGCCATGCGACCTGAAACGGCGTTGGTTAGCATCATGACTGTCAACAACGAGATTGGTGTTATCCAGCCTATGAAAGAGATTGGGGCGCTCTGTCGGTCGAAGAAGGTTTTCTTCCATACTGATGCCGCGCAGGCAGTGGGTAAGATACCAGTCGATGTCAACGAATGGAACGTCGACCTGATGTCGATTTCCGGGCACAAGTTGTATGGACCGAAAGGAATCGGCGCTTGCTACGTTCGACGTCGTCCCAGAGTCCGTATCGACCCTCTCATCACCGGTGGCGGCCAGGAACGTGGGTTGCGCAGTGGAACTCTCGCTCCTCCCCTGGTTGTTGGATTCGGAGAAGCCTGTCGGATCGCAAAGGAAGAGATGGAGGTACGTTTTAACCCTTTTTTTTTATTTGCCGATCATTCCATACCATCCATTCGTCACGAGTTTCGCCTGAGATGATTAAATGCTTCTACAATTCTTATACATGCATGGTTCTGAAAGTCAACGACTTGTGTTTGATATAGCACCTATATGATCATGGCTTATAACTCTTTTCCCTTTCCTACACACTGCCCTTTGGCCCTATCTTACGTATTACCAAATACTCCTCACTTTGGTTGGCGTAACTAACATGAAGCCCTCCAGTATGACTCCAAACGCATTAATGCTCTCTCCCAGCGACTTCTAACCGGTCTTCTCGCTCTTGAACACACAACCCTCAACGGCGATCCAGACCGTCACTACCCAGGTTGCGTAAATGTATCATTTGCCTACGTCGAGGGTGAATCCCTCCTCATGGCCCTCAAAGACATTGCCCTCTCTTCTGGCAGCGCCTGCACCTCGGCTTCCCTTGAGCCCAGCTATGTCCTTCGTGCGCTCGGAAACAGCGACGAAAGCGCCCATAGTAGTATTCGATTCGGTATTGGTCGCTTCACCACCGAAAGCGAGATCGACTATGTGATCAAAGCAGTCAAGGAGAGAGTCACCTTCCTTCGTGAACTCAGTCCACTGTGGGAACTCGTGCAGGAAGGTGTTGATCTAAACACCATTGAATGGAGTCAGCATTGATTTCGATCATTTTGCCCTTCAGCTACTCCTTTAACCAACTAACTCAGGTTTTTTGCTACCTCAACACGCATATGCATAGTCTATGTTCTAATACCCCCTTGTTGTTTATTTTATTAATATGTACTGGATCCAATAAAATGGCGATCAGTTACAGTCGGTCACCCAACCTCCCATACGTGGGCATTTTCCATGATGGTTTATATGGCGGAGGGTTCGGATAACCCAGGCGTCAGGGTTCGGCCTTTTTATTTGTTTTTTTGTTATGGGACATTGATTTAAATGGCACTCTCCCAACAAATATGTACCATAGCGCTTGATATAAGGGGGCTGATTACGATACTATTATCCAAATTACTATTTTTGCATCTCGCACCATTCTGTGTTTGACATTGTAAATACTTGACGTCTTCACTCGGGCCTTTATGCTAAGCTACCATGGTCTATAGCTGGTTTATATAGCTTGGCTGCTCTGAAATTACCCGCTAAATAGTTCTTGAGGGACGAAAATGAAATCAAGACCAATGGATTACCTCTTGGAGAGCTTCGTACGTCCATCGAATACGGGAGACGGGCATACTCATATTGTTCAACTCCGTACGCAGCAGCCTTCGCCCACTTCGCAGGACTTCACATCCCACAAGACAAAAACAGGGTGGTCATGGATCATTCATCTCAACTTCAACCGCTGAGTTGGCTCTTTGATGTCCCGCTACTCGAGCCCATGTCGACCTCAGCTGTCTTCATCTTCCGCTTGATATCACATGGAGATCCTCAAGGCAGCCCTATTTCAAATACCAAAACCAAGTCTGCCACCTCTCCGTCCACACATCATTTTCCATCGCGGACGATATCCACCACAGGCAATCACAAAGTGCTGCAAGCGGCGGTGATTATAACCAGCACATAACCACGCAAAAGCAAGCAAAAGCAAGCAAAAGCGAGCATGTCAGACTGGCAAGAAGGGGGCTTTCAGCTGCTTTCAGGCAGTGGAATATACCTCCGTACATGTGCGCGACTATTACGCGCCGTTAGAGGGAAAAACCCCGCATCATGAGCCCTCATATTGCTTCTATCGTCTGCTACAATCGACTACTTGAGGCCAACTGGTCAAGCCGCCTTTCCAGCTGAAGTGGTCCAGGACGAAGGAATGCTCTGGCCATGCCTACCAAGCCCGCAAACGTCTCGAATACAGTGCCATGCCGCCTGGCCAAGGGCAAAGCGTTTGAGAGGTTGATACTGGAAGGAAAGGCAG
Source organism: Arthroderma sp. PD_2 (assembly GCA_032989685.1). Classification (NCBI taxonomy): domain Eukaryota; kingdom Fungi; phylum Ascomycota; class Eurotiomycetes; order Onygenales; family Arthrodermataceae; genus Arthroderma; species Arthroderma sp. PD_2. Next base: position 14,364 of record JANTQJ010000460.1, read on the forward strand.
AATCTATACGGGTTTCACGTTGGACGGGCTATACTTGTTCCAAGGTCTCTCGACTGCTCGAATTGGCAGCGACTGAACGGTTGATCAGGGTCTCGATTCTATATTCCCCATATCTAACGGCAAGAATCCCAAGCTGTTACCAGAACCCCTTGTGTAGCCGACTCTAGATGCTGATGAATACGATCCAGACTGAAACAGCGGCTTACCGCCCGCGACGGACACGTACTCTCTTCATCGACTTTATCCCAGCTAGACGATATTTGAAGTGTCGAGGGACAGCGGTGTGGCTGCATGCGGATCATAGTGGTCACAGCCCTCTGATACCAATATATACCTCTAGTTCAAACTGATTTTTGCAATTTCCAGTTCTTTGTGGAGCGCTCTGCCTCTAGTTCTGGGGTAAAAAAGACTTCCCGTGGTTCTTGGTGAATAGTTCGGACTGCGAAACACGCCAGGACAAGATCCAGGTACCTTGCCACACATCTTTTGCGCAGGGGATACCTACAAACGTCATATCCACGTGATGCTCGGTTGGGAATAAGTTGCTCGTTTTTTTCGCCTGCGAGATTTATTCATCCGACGGTGATATTTATTTTTCGCTCCCTTTGTCTGCTTCTTCAGCTCGCTTGCAACTATCTATACGAACGGCGTTGGCTCTTCTCTTGTCTATAATTAAGGCCGCCTCCCTCTCTCTCTTCTTATCGACCGTCCCGCTATCTCTCCTCGCAGTCTACATGTTGTTGATTCTCTAGACTTCTTTCTACCCAACATTTTTTTACATCTATACAGTCTCAGTTGACCTGAACCGAACCGTTGCCATGCTGCGTCCGGTCCCAAACCTGGCAGACTATGGCATCACACCAGAGCATGGATTCCTCCCTGAGAAGCCGCCAGCTACAGAGCTCCCTGCCTATTACTCACCATGGGAGACGGCTGTCAAAAA
>JANTQJ010000461.1:0-15272 GCA_032989685.1 Arthroderma sp. PD_2
AAAGCATTAAGGTTGATTTATCCACGGGAAGACGTCAACCGCCTGTGTACCAGAGTCGAGGAGCTCTGAAAGCGAAATCTGGAAAGTGATGGCCGTAACAACGGTCTTTTTTCCGCTCGGATCAGTTATGTAAATGTAAGTGTGCAATATCATGAGCAAACTTCCCTCTGTTTTCACTTGCAAATGGAAGCTTGACTTCCTGGGCACATATGATGATATCAGTAGTACATATACCCATATGCATGCAGGGTAATGGAGAAAGTTCCTCTGGAGCAGAGCGGCTTGAGAAAATGCTGGACCGGGTGCTTTTGCCAGCGCTAGTTAGTGGGTGGACGATCTCGTAACTCCCCATAACCCAGCGTAAGTTGGTTTCCTCTATGCATGCAAACAACAGCACGGATGTTGATATCCTAGCATCAGTTCAATATAATGCTCCGTAACTATACAGCAAGCCCTGTCATACCAAGAGAACTCCAAGAGAACTATCGCCGCTTCCCAAGCTTTTGCTCTGCAGAGCTTCTGGCTTCAGCTCTCCTGTTCATTGGTTTATACTGGCGCCGTTCCTCTGGAGGCAAAAGACGTTTTTGCCCGGCGGGACATCCCTTGCATTACTGGTTTCCTGTCTGGTTGTACCCATCTTATCTCTGTGGTATCTGATGTATTTCGGGCACACCGTAACCATGTAGATGTACATCCCCTGCGATGTGTCTAGCAGTGACCGCCGACTCGGATACCAGCAAATTTTCCCTGTCCATCCCAGAATGGAGAGACTGCCCGTCCGTTCTCGAACCCGGGAAGAATGATACCCTATTCCCCGTTTCTGTTTCGTCCGGCATCTGCAAAGCGGGCATTGTACTCCGTACGAGGTTCCGCGGGCTCCATCGACTTTGTAGTCGCGCATGCTGCCGCTGCTCTTAAAGCCATTGTCTCCCACGCCCCCTTTGCTATCTTGGGAGATACGCCCATCTCCCAGCACCCGCGTCGATTAGGCCCTCGCTATGGGATTCAAATCAGAGACCAAGTATGAGGAGTCGCATGAGGTCAACAGCCCAGCCGGCGAAGAGGCCGGTGAGGATCTGGCCTCCATGAGAGGAGGAACACTCCAGGACAAACGCGACATGTATCGAGTCGGAAACAACCAAGAACTGAATGTAGGCTTCCCTTCGATTTTTCGATCGAATAAACCGAGATTGGCCCGCGATGCTTACTTTTTTTCTTCATAGCGAAATTTCCGATTCGTATCAGTTCTCGGCTTTGCTGCTGTCCTCATGTGCACATGGGAAGTTGTCATGATGTGCGTCTTGATGATTCCACGCCCAAATACCTCCTGGATGAGATCCTAACCTGCCATCCATACAGTGCAAGCACAACCGGTTTGATAAACGGTGGGCTGAGTGGAATGATCTATACCTACATCGGTGGGCTATTCGGTTTCTCGTTCGTCATCTTAGCAATGGCAGAGATGGCGTCGATGTGAGCATTTTCTTCCCCCGAAATACATAAGAGAGAGGACTATTTTAATCATTTCAATCTCATCACTTGCAGGGCTCCAACTTCGGGAGGTCAGTACCACTGGGTGTCCGAATTCGCGCCTGCTAGCACCCAGAGATTCCTGAGCTACGTTACCGGCTGGGTTTGCGTGCTTGGTTGGCATACTGGTATCGCGGGCTGTTCCTATACAGTTGCGAATATGCTTGTTGGCCTAATTGCGATCAATAACCATGACTATGTTCCACAGCGATGGCATGGTACTCTGCTTATAATTGCAATTGCCTTTATGGCCATCATCTTCAATACCTTTTTTGCGCAGAAACTACCGTTCATCGAAGGAGTCATTCTACTCATCCACATATTCGGATTTTTCGCAGTTCTCATCCCGCTCTGGGTGTTGGCCCCGCGGAATTCAGCTGACGAGGTCTTTTTAAATGTGGTTGATATGGGAGGCTGGGGAAATAATGGCCTGGCCTGTCTTGTTGGGTTGGGAGCTCCAATTTACGCCCTTATAGGTACAAACCCCTTGTCGGCTAAATTTGATGCCCTTGAAATTGCTAACCATGCTATATAGGACCGGATTCCGCTGTACACATGTGTATGTACCTCCCCGGTCTTCACTTACACTATTGAAGTATCAATTGCTCTAACATTCTGTGGGGAATAGCCGAAGAAATCAAAGATGCATCGAGAGTCTTACCCCTGAGCATGCTCTGGACACTTATACTGAACGGTTCAACCGGCCTAATTATGTTAGTTACATACGCCTTCTGCGTATACGATGTCGAAGCAGTCCTTAAGGATCAGACTGGATTCCCATTCATTTCTGTTTTCTTGCATGCTACCCGTTCGGTGAGGGCAACTACTGCGATGACATCCCTTATGTTGATCCTCCAGGCCTGCTCTGCCATCAGCAACGTTGCCACCACTTCACGCCAGCTCTATGCTTTCGCCCGTGACGGTGGAATCCCATTCCCTAGATTTTTTGCCAAGGTAATGCTGCCCCTTGTTCCAGCATGAGCCATCAAGGGATGACACATACATATTACAACTCTGCTAACCGCACGCTTAATCTTCGACATGCATAGATCGATAAACGATTCGTTGTACCCCTCAACTCGCTCTACGTGAGCTTCTTCATCGTTTGTCTCTTATCTCTCATCAACATTGGATCCACGGTAGCATTCCAAGCCATCATTTCGCTTGGTACTGCATCTCTTCTATCCTCATATATCATTTCTATCTCCTGCGTCCGCCTCAAGCGCTGGCGCGGCGAACCGCTCCCGCCCGCGAGATGGAGCATGGGAGCATGGTCCAGCACAGTTGAAACCATAGCCATCCTATTCCTTCTAATCGCATTTAGCTTTTCATTCTTCCCGCTTACCAAAACAGTTGATGTGACAACCATGAACTGGAGCTGTGCTATCTATGGTGGAGTGGTCATCTTTGCCTTGATCTATTATTTTGTCTATGCTCGAAAGGTGTACCATGGCCCTGTCACACGTATAAGGCCTTGGGCAGAGGCAGCTCGCATCGATTGAGAGAAGGCTGCCCTCCTCCTTTCTGTCTCCTTTCAAGGCCCCCCCTTAAAACAGATTATCCGGATTGTTCACCTGCATGTACGAGTGTGTGAGATTTCCAAAGTGGCAGTGGGGGGCCAAGCGAATCACTTCCATGCTTGCTACGAGACTTGAATACAAAATTATTGTAGAATAAAATTAACGATGCATACTACTTTCTATCATTCAATGGGAACTAGTACACACCAGTAACGGCAACTTTCATTGAAACTCTCTTGATAAGCTATGTTTTCTCCGGAAGACTATATATTTAGTAACGTCAAAGACGGAGAAAGGCCATCCCTGCGCCAACGAGGGACGTCCCGTACTTGGTTGGGCTTAACTACTATTCGATAACATTTGTCCTGGGGTATGGTGTGCGTCATATGTATACGTAAACAACTGTTGGATGTTTTCAAGGGTCCAGCTAGTATAAAGAAATGCAAACCAGGGTGAAATAGTCAATTTGTACGTAATATAAATCAAAGACTTAAGACCGATTTGAGCAGTGTAGTTGGTGTTGTCTCATGTTTACCTCTATAAAAGCAGCTCCAAGGACCAGCTGCTTGAGAAGGGATGAAATAAAATCTTATACGCTGCTCATTGTTGAATACGCTCCGAAAATCAGAATTAAAATAACTAAATATCCAGAGACTAAATTAGAAATGGCTTTACAATTTGACCGGGCTCGTGGAGAGCCATACCTTACTGTACCTACACATCCAAACATCATCATCGCACCCCACCGGCTCTCAGACGGAGATGCTCTCGTGGGAATGCTCAACGATTATTCGATAGCGAAATGGCTCCATGGCCCTCCCTACCCTTTTGCGTTGAAAGACACAGGAAAAATTCTCAAAATGGCCATCGAGAGGACAGAGCGGATCATGAGTGAAATGGAAAACGATGATAGCCAGAGCGAAGACGGGGAAACGAAAAAACGCTTCTTTAGGACTTGTCCTTTGAATACAATTCGCGAGATACAGCCAGAGACCGGCGAGCAGAAATTGATAGGCTGCATGGGCATTAAAAAGGACCTGTTCTTGGAAATTCAGGACGACGCAGAGAGGGAGAAACTATCGAAGGCCAACGAGGCTAAGGAGGTGGGTGATGAAACCATCCTATGGACTATGGGGAGTAAGTTTTTCACCTTTCCACTGGCATTCCACATATAATGATTTCAAAATTGATATTATTCGTGATCATGGCTGATAAGATGAACAGATTTCATCAGCCCGTCTTACCAGGGGCGTGGTATCACGACAGCTGTAGCCAGGGTCATGATTGAATGGGGAAGGGAGCATTTGAACATGAAAAATCTCCGTGTTAGTATTTTCGAGGGGAATATTGGCAGTCGCAAGGTCTATGAGAAGGTCGGGTTCGTCTATCACTCGACGGCGAAAGATGCTATGACCAGAGTAGAAATAAAAGGAGGAGGGAAAATAACACTTGACATCTTTCACTGGAAAGGGTCGTGAATGCTGTGAGACGTATTATTGCTAATATGATACATACAGATAGAGAAAATCTATTAGAAATTTATTTCAAGTCATAGTCTGGGTTCGCTGGAGGCACGTTGTATCGGAACATCTAAAAGCAAAGCTGAGATACATCTCATGAACTAGGAATCTGAGCAGAGGGGTATATATAAAAGTTTCTGACTTCGTGTTAGTCAGTGAGGGCATCGGGATATATATTGACATCGATAACGTTTACCTTGGAAACGGGGGATATTAAGTTTAATTCTTGAAAAAGTCCAAGGGTTTCTTGGGGTGCATATGTAATGGATCTCAGAGCACTGCAAGGCGTATGAGATATGCAGAGGCCTGACTTGCGCGGAAGAGGATGCACGTATGTGCCGCTATCTGCACCAGCCGCCCTACAGGTATATATAAGCTTGCGAATTATCTTGGATCATAAAGAATTCTTTCGTTGAATGGTTCCCTGTCGGAGAGAGAAGGTGGCGATACTCCGAAAGAGTTTGTAATCAGAAAGGGACAAACTATTGCCAGTTTCAGAGCAACCTTGCGGCTCACAGCACCCTCCTTTCGAGATGTTAATCGTAGTGTTAATGGACACCACACGAGAATGGGTTTTCTCATGATGGCAGGTTCCAGATGAAGTTCAAATTCGCCCCTTCAAAGCCGGACCAAGCCTGATTACCGCCATCCCCAAACGGCGCCATTGACGGATCAAAAGGCAAAGATAGCCAGTCATCGGCACTAATATCATTCAACGACGAGATCGGATCTTCAACAAAAACCGAGTTACTTGAAACATCCATCGAGGCATTCATTGGGACTGGTCCGGGAATTCCTCCGGGAGAATATTGCTGTATTTGTGCCTGTTGTAGCGGGTGAGGCAATTGCTGCTGCTGTTGAGGTTGGGACTGTTGTGGTGACGGCTGTGGTAGTTGGGTTGCTGGAGAGGCATTTTGGGCTTTCGGCAAAGGCGTGGCGGAGGATGGACGGGTTGTTGTTCGGCTAACCTTTGGGTTCTTATTCGATAGCACAAAGCTTCGTCGTAATCGAGAGAGGAGAGAGTCTAGCAGTGTCGCATATCTAGATGCTAAATGGATATCATCCAACGAACTAGACCGCAGTGCCTGGATGCTCCTAGTCAAAATGTCTAGCGATTCTTGAAGTTTGGCATTACGAACGCCCAAGCTTAGGGCTTTGAGCAGGAATATCGATGAGCTCGTGATGCGTAGGAAGATTCTAACGGGGGAGAATCGGAGAGCGCCACTTTCTGCAAGTGAGGTGACCTTTTGGAGTAGGCTGCATGATCCGTCGATGACTTCTTGGATGAATTCGTAGTCGATGTCGTCCATATTTGTTTGGCGGACGTCCTCCATGACTATGTCAGGGTCAGATTCGTTAAGGACACGTTCTACAACGGCTTGCATGCCGATGGAGTTTGTATAGACTCTGACGAATTGGTATTCGATGAATATCATGTCGCAGAAAGGGCGTGATAGATCTAATAGCTGTTAGCTGAGTCGAGCGCAGTATACATGAGCCATTCTATGCTTACGCTTTGTATCCAAATGCTTCTGCCGCCACTGGGAAAGCAACGGACGGAAATGATCTAGAAGCCCGATATACCGACCACTATGTAACTGCTGGCGCGTGAATGTGGCAGATGGAAAGAACATGTCGGTGACAGACTTCGCCAGTTTCGTAAGCTCGATCCACGAGTTCATAAAAGTCTGCCACTCATCTATACGATTATTCTGCAGCAATGGCGCAACGACGGAATGGCTCAGGCTCTGTGGCATTAGTGACATGCAACCTAATCGGGAGGCAAGCTGATTGATAAACACGTAGAGCAGCTGCCGGATGCGATGACGAGGGAAGTTAATCGTTTCATCAAGTGGGAAGCCTTGGTGTTCTACTTCTGGGCTCGATATCAAGCTCCTGGCGCGCGAGTCGTCTGTGTCAAAAATTCCTAGTTCGTGAGCTAGTGTTAGGCCCGAGCCAAGAAGCATCCATGACATGCGATCTGAGCGGCGTGCGGGCTCAATGACATCCTCAAGCCATCTGCTGGACGCAGAGACAGATGAGTCGGGACTTGTAGAGTCATGGTGTTCTGGCGTGTTGTCCATCATTAAATCCGAGTCCCACCCGTCACTTTCGGGAGGAAAATGGAGGGACCGTGGATGCCATTCTGACATCACTAAGAGGGCCTCGATGGTACCGACTGTGCGGGTTTTGGCTCTGGACCCCTTCTCCTGGCCTAGCATCACACGCATGATCAGGTGTTGGCAGTGTTGCCAGAGTCTTTGATGGATGAAGAAGCCTCGTGAAGATCCACCTACACCGGGCAGTGTGTGGTATCTGGACGAGATCATAAGAATGGTACAGCATAGTACAGGCTCTTGAGTGATGAGCCAAAAGTGATTTCTATGGTGAGAGTAGAAATCCGAGAGAATGGGAGATAGCGGTGCCATGTTTTTGAAGAACCTGAGATATGTTAGTGAGATAGGTAATGACTAGACGGGAAGATGTATACATACATGTCAACATATGTTACGGCCTCTCGGGATGAGAACCAGCCCATCTTGACAAACCGACATTGATCCCAGACGGCCAAAACATCCGGCTCGACTTGTGAGAGCTGCGCCGGGTCAGATACAGGCGACGTCCCATACGAGGTAGTTGATGCTGGGGTATCATAGGCGCGCACTCCAGCGGTCGATTGGGCCTTTTGATGCTGACGAGAGTAAGGCCTTTCCTGTGCAGTACTGGCACCAGCGCCAGCACCGCTATTACTATCGTCTCCAGCACCAGCACCGCCTTCCTTTGATATCGATTGTCGACGTTCGTGAGACTCGACATCTGTCATGTTATTATCCTGTTCCTGCGCAGCGGCTTGGAAAAGGATATTCAGTGCATCGTTCCCGCTCGACACGACGGTTCGCATGACAGAATTATGCAGCCCGTGGGAATTGTTTGATTGTGGGCCGGCAAGTTGTGCATGATGTCGATCAGAGGAGCTGCCTCGATATTCTCGTCTGTGTAAGTTATTGTTCGTCGACGAGGTTAATACAGGTGACAGACTGCCGGTGCTACTCATGTTAGCTGGCGTGGCGGGTGCAGCGCGGCCAATTGGGTCAAAATGCATGCTTGTATGCCCGCTGGCTGTGCTGGTGTTCGAGTTGGCAGCACCGGCGGCAGCACTAGGCATGTTGTGAGTGTGGTGGCCGGTGGAGGACGGCGTATCCATATCTCCCGCGTTTGACACGGAGTAGAAGCCATCGTGAGACGATTGGTTCATGGACATTTGATTCCCATCCTCCGTATCACCATCGCCGGGTATTTGACTTGACGCCGCAAATGGGGTCGAGGGCTCCGGCACAGAGGTATTTCCCGATTCTATATATAGACAAAAGAACTAAGCGTCAGTCATATAAATTTCTCCATATATATCTAAGACAACCCAAGAACACTAGGCGTTAAGATGTGCATTAAGACTCCCGCCTGTTCGCTGATTCCCGCCATTTATCCGCCAGGACAGCGGTACGGCGGAAAGGCGGAACGGCGGGGAGGAGGAGTAATGTGTGGCCTACCCTTCTTCTTCTTCCGCGCCCAGGCCCGGTCTTCACTAAACAAGCAGTTCCGCTGCTCTCTGCGACATCTCAGGCACGGCGGGCCCGGCGGAATCCCGCGATCGTTATTCCCGCCCAACTCGCACTTTGCTTTCCGCTGGCGACATGACATGCAGGCTTTATATGTGCGCAAGAACTCTCTCCGGCTCGACGCCCGGCTCCAGGTCGGTCTGTCGACGTCTGCGCCCTCCATTCCTTATCCCGTCTCTCTCTCTCACCTCGTCTCTCTTGCTCTCTTCTTTCTCGTATCTCCTCTTCTCGGGGCTTCGTCTTCTCTCTTGTATCTCCCGGCTCTTCTCTTCTCTTCCTCTCTTTCTTGGGTCAGGTCAGGTCAGGTCTGGTTACTGTGATTCCGCCGTGCCCCCCGGATAGCGACAGACATGGTGCTGATGATGGTGGAAGGTTGACGCGCGCCGCTACCGGCCCTAAAAAAGCTCGCTGCGACTTCTTCTGCCAGCGCTTTTCCTTGCTCGATCGGGACTTGTGGGGGAAGCCCGTGAATAGCCGCAACCAGTCATGCTTAGTCAGTTAGTCAGCAGCTTAGGTAATAGCCGACTTACTCATTGCTTACTCAGCCAGAACTAGATAGAGAAATAGAGAGAGAAGGAGAGGAGAAAGAAGGATAGCAGACTGTATTAGGGAGTGATGGATAGGAGCCGAGCACGGGAGATCCCTCAATACAAGATATTATATACAAAGAAAGGAAGACAAAAGACAGCCTATTTACGGACACGGAAGGGATGGGCCTCCGTGTTGAAGACGAACTTGTCCTTTCCATTAGGGCTGATCTGCCAGTCGGCCTCTGCAAGGGCAAGTTAGCGACTGAATAATACTTCTTATGTTCAAGAGTGGAAGAGGGCATACCTTCGGAATGGGCAAGGAAGACGTATTTCAGAGTCTCGGCGAACATGAAACTTGGCTGGCTGTCGGTCTTGGATCCGCCGTTGGGAGCGTTGACGTCGCTGATGGACGAGAAGCCGCTGTCGGTCTTGGTGACTTCGGTGATGGCCACAAAGGCGTCCCAGATCCATCGCTGGTACTGTAGTTCCAGTCAGGTTAGCCCGATTCTCTCTCTCCCTCTCTCTCTTATAACTTCCTAGGTGCATATGCATACCTTTTTGTCCCCGGTGATCCTGTAAGCATAGTAGATGCTCTCGATAACCTCTGGTCTCAATATGTAGCCGGAGCTGTTGACGTAGAAACCAGACTTGGCAAAGAATGAGGCCTGCGACTCTGGGACCTTCTTCTCGTCCCAGCCGAAGGACTCAGGGCCGATCTTGGTCACGGTCTCGGAATACGTCTTGTGGCAGCCGTCGACGAGCTGGAGTCCAAAGCGCACGAATTCAGGTTGGTTCAACTCTCGTCCACCCAGGATGAAATTGCCACCTGCGAAACAGGCAAGGTGCTGAGAGCTCTTGACCAGTGCGTCGTTTGACCAGGACCCAATGAAGGTGGTGCGGGGGTGCAGGATGGGGGAGGACTTCAAGTGTTCCATGGTCGATTTGGCGGCGAGTACCCATCTAACATGACTCCGGTCAGCATCTCCCCATACATATACACCAAATGCAGATACTTATGCTGGGTTGCTTCTCACCTGTCCTTGTACTTGCCAAATGCATCGCGGTCATAGATGTACATCTTGATCAGGTATTCGTAGAAGGAATCATCCCCACCTTCCCAGCTAGCACTGGCGCGCTCGAACTCGCCAGTCTTGATATTGATGCCTCCACCAACAAGACCTGGGAATACTTCGTTAGACTTGGGCTTTGGATCTAACAAGTGCTCTTCGGCCTTCTGGGCAAGCTTTCCGTATTCCTCCTTGCCGGTCAAGTCGGAAAGGCGTGTCCCTGTATATAGTTAGCTCGTGCTCCCATAGAATCGTCATTTAAGACAATCTTACATTCGAGAACTAGAGTGCCGGTCGTTGCAAGACCGTTAGAGCTAGAGCCGTCCTACGGTGGATCATGTCAGCCTGAATAAACCCAGAGTTGATAATGGTAAAATGAACAGTGTCGAACTTACGGTGGACTGGGCAGTGATGTTCAGGGTATTCCATGGCACGCCAGAGTCGGATTCGAAAGCGAATTTCAGGACGTCTGCCAACTCCAAGGACTTCTTACGCAATACTTCGACTTTCTTGGACTAAGGCGGCGTCAGCATTCCATTACCATTATGAGGCATTTTCGAATCTGGAGAGGGACGAGTAAGCATACATCAGCCTTAAGAGCCGTAGAGTCCTTCAGCAAGTCATAACCCGACAACATTCCTCCCAGGTAGCGGATCGTGGTCTCAAACAAGCTGCACATATCGTCCGTCTGGCTGAAGTCGATCTTCGCGACATGGTCTAGGATAGTGTCCACAACATCTGGTAGACCCATGATAATGGCGGTTGAAAGAGCATCAACCGGCGTAGCACCCCAACCGTTTCTAAGTAAGTGATAAGCACATGCAATGACGGTTATTTATCTAGAAGGGAAAAAAAAAGGATAATGTCATCTCGTACAGTGGGTTGGTTCCCTTGTTTGACACGGGCATGAGTTCATCCATTGGGTAGGCATATTTCAAATATCCCTTCCAGGCATGATTGAAAGCATCCTTGATAGCTTGTGGTTTGTCTTCATCGGCAATGTCGGCGCGGATCTCCAATGGGTTCTGCTGGCTCCCGGTAGGCAATGCGAAGGAGGTGAGGGCGAGAGAGGAAGCGCCCAAAAGGAGCATTAACGACTTCATCTTAACGATGTCGTCTGAGTTCAGCTGTGGGTAGCTTTCGGTCCTTATTCAATGATATATATAAACAAAAAAAATCAAAAGGAAGGACTGTGTCGAATTATAAGTAGGTACAGCAACGGACTCAGCGCGCAATTCCCATCAGCATCAACGTCAACACCAAACCTTCGGGTTCAGGGATGGGGAGAGCAGGCCGATATTAACTTATATTTTTTGCACAGGCAGCGATCGACACACTAGAGCTCTTCCTTTTTTTGCCTTCAATTATTATTTTTTCCAATAATTAGGCATTGCTCTTCCATGTCCATGCCGGCAGGAACAGAGCTCATCCCAGTTCGCTCCTCACCTGGCCATGCAAGAAAAGGAATTCTGGGTAACTTGCTTGTCCGCAGTGGACCAGATCGCGCGCTATCATCAGGAGGTGCCGATGATCTCCTCCATCTCAGTCAGCCAGTTTAAGAGGCCCATACTTCCTTTTTCCATGCGACCTCAAAACAACGCATTTCTCTGCTTGTTCCACCACGACGTGAGGTGTTTTAAGAGGGATGGAAGGCACCAGCCAGTGGTACTCCGTCGGGCGCAGGCCAGGGAATCCCTGCATCGCCATTCATTGATCACAGCAGCCAGGGACCTGAGCAAACCCGGTCTCCGTCGAGCTGGAGTTTCCCAGCTTCTTTCGATACTCCGTACACTGGCAGGCCGTCGCACGAAAGAGATATCAGAAGACCAGAAAGCCCAGAAGAGCGGTATTATAGTCACCAGCCCTCCCTCCCTCTACTCATCTAAACGCACGGCTCATCATACTTTTTTTGAGATTCGGTCGATGTTTGATGCTGGTTATTTTCTTCGACCCCTGAAGAGATCAGCAGCTAGTGCTTATATAATCAGTATATTTCTTTTCCCCTTCGCCCCCCATCTTTGATTTCTCTGGCTCCTGGGCTCCGACGTACTGATTCATGTATGCACAGGATTATCATGCTGTTCCTGACCCTTACTTTCATGCTGCTAACGTGCGGGCAACAGGCCGGGGTTGGAGGAAGAATCGAGATCACCACATCATCAACCACTCTGGGGTACCTCTATACACAGTTGGAAGTGACGCGCTTCGACTAAGAATCTCCATCTCTCCACACGATCCTCCGCCAAACAAGCATAACCATGTCGCGTGATGGAGTTTAGCTGCTTGACATTTTCGGGAGATCGTGCGGATCAGTACCGCGCTGCCGAGGGCCGGGCAAACGCATCACGACTGTTGAAGGAATTTTTACATACATATATGTCAACCCGCGGCGGAGGAATATTAACTGCTCGACAGGGATTTTACTCGCTGAAAATAGGGTCAACAGACCTTTTTTAGGCCTAACAAACTGCTGCATGCAAGTGCGCTGCATTGACCTAACCCGCCTGACACACGGTCAGGCGGAGAGACGTTCCCCATTCACGGTATGCTACTTTCTTTACCGCTCCTCCCGGGATATATGTCGTGTATGTGGTTGTGTGCATATATGAAGTCATACCTCCGAAGACATCCAAGATAGCCAAGCATAGGCAGGAGAGAGACGGCCAGGCCAGGCATGATTTTGGTGGCCCGCCTCCGCCTCCGTTAGGTGCACACGGTACTATATGTGCAATTTCACCCTAACTTCTCCTCCCGCCTTCAGTCCGAGCTTGTATGCCGGTATTTGCGTCCGGGCCAGAGATCACACGGTGCAACATATACGCCATACATACATATTCTAGCTCCACCGCTGCCCTCTTGCACTTGTGATTTTCTGTTGATAGACTCTTCTACCCCGCTCATGTTTTGGTATAACTAGATGTATATACATGACGCACCACGATGTTAACCCACAGAGTTTAGTGAGCCCTTACCGACATTTTGATCAAATGCGAACGGCCCGCAGCTTGACGGGCCTCCACACGGAACTCTGGCGATGACAAGACTGTGAGGGGGGTGTAGTATAAGCATGTTGCTTTATAACTCGGTCTAGTCCTCCCCTGAACTGACCCCAGTTGCATATTCCTGGCCCCCTTACCTTAAGCAGCCCGGGCAGGAGGAATACGGGCCTATCAATGACTACATGACCATACCAGGTTCTTTAGTCAATGTATCTTCCCCAGTCTGATACTACTCTAATATTAGATCTATAAACATGAGCGCATAAATCACTCTCTACGCGACAACGTATTTCCCTTCCGGATGCCAGGTTCATATCAACTTGATTATTTAATTGAAATATCCAACAATTCAATGAGAGAAACAAATTTGTCGTACATAACCCCATCGTAGGACATTTGAATATGCGCCAACTACTCCGGTGTCGTACGGAGTACAGCAACCATGGGAAAAGGGGGCAACAGCCACATACACGATGGCAGCCCCTGAGTGCTCAACCCCGCTCAATTTCGTTAACGTGGACGATATCATCTTGAATCAATTATCACAATTATCATTGGTTGCTCGTGTTTGCTCCCACTCAGCCAATAACTTTTTACTGTTTAATGTTTGACGGGCATTATATAGAGCTCCTCGTTCTCGGCATCACTCACATTCATCCGAGCATGCTTAACCATATACAACTACAGTCACCCATCACAGAATAAGCAACGCCGTCTGGTAATCTGGTATAGATATATCCCTTTTTTATATACATCTCTCGCATTGCTTTTTGGCTTGGCGGGTGATTTTTTTTAAATATTAACTAAGCTGGGCGGCAAAGCTTATTTCCCTTATCTTTTTGTGTGCCCCGCGAGCTTCAAAGTAGGAGTCATCGAGCTTCGAATTTCTCGACACAATACCAAAACACCGTCAATTGCGCGCGTTGCGGCGATAGTAGCTACCGGAAGATGGCCCTACCATTCCTACTCTCCTATACACCGGAGTCGAGCTCTACAGGCACTGGACTCAGTTTCAAGCAGATATCTTACTTTGGCCGTGTCCTTATCAAACCATCGAGTGTCGAGCATGCTCTCTCCTTCGTCCGTGAAAATTTCGCCCAGCTAGATATCTGTATCGATGCGACTACCATTGCAGCAGTGGGAGATATTGTTGATGTTCTCAACACCGGAGCAATCCTTGCGTTCGTGACATTCGATCAGTTGAAGGGACTGTCAAAGCAACAAAACGTCCCTTCGTCGCGGCTAGTGGTTTTTCTATCGTCAGCGTCCGAAGTGCTAGAATTTAAGAAATGGGTGGCTGAAGACGCTGAGCGGAAAGATGTTGGTGCCAGCTGTACCTCGTCTGAAGCGTTGGATACTGTTATATCTGAATTGGAGGACGAATGCTCTATCAATACAGTGTATAGGTCCTACGAGACGTCTGCCTCCCAGACGACACTCCTAACCGACGAACAAGAGGGTATTGTCAGCGTTATCCCTGCTGCTTCTCTGTCAGTGGATAAGGAGGAGTTATCACCCGCGAAGCTTTTAATTGCTGGGGCTGTCCCGGATAGCAACACCGGATTGTATGCTACAACCGTGACTGATGAGCGTGGGATTTCACTTGGTCTTGTCTGGAGCAGCGACAAGAGCATTTCAGAGGCCGTTCGAACCGGGACTGGAGTGTACCAGAGCAGGAAGCGTGGACTTTGGTATAAGGGAGCTTCTAGTGGTGATATTCAAGAGCTAGTCAGAGTCGGCCTTGACTGCGATAATGACTGTCTTATCTTCGTGGTTAGACAGAAAGGAAGAGGTTTGTGGTTTCCATCCCATATACAGAAAATTACGTAGACTATCGCTAACCAATTGCATTACAATGAACAGGCTTCTGTCATCTCGGAACAGCTAGCTGTTTTGGTGCCTACAGTGGTCTATCTCGCCTACAGCACACCCTACAAACACGCAAAACGAGTGCTCCTCCGGGATCATACACCTCACGCCTTTTTAATGACCCAAAGCTGCTGGAAGCAAAGATAATGGAAGAGGCAGAGGAACTATGTCAAGCATCGAAGAAGGAAGAAGTTGCATCCGAAGCCGCGGACCTGATCTACTTCGCCCTTACCAAATGTATCGCTTCAGGGGTGTCTCTTGAAGATGTTGAAAGAAATCTCGACCTGAAGAGCTTAAAGGTGAAGAGGAGACAGGGGGATGCCAAACAAGGATGGGCAGACAAAGTCGGTCTTGCTTCTACAAAGGGGAGCGCGAAAGATCAAGTCAAGGAGGAGCCCAAACCCCAAGCAGCGGATGATAGAATCACAATGCAATGCTATGTCACTGCATCAACTCCACCAAAGGCCGTCAAAGAAGCGCTGCAGAGACCATCGCAAAAGTCGAATGATGCGGTTGTCAACCTCGTTCGCCCGATAATACAAGACGTACAACAAAATGGAGATGCTGCAGTGCTAAAATATACCCACAAATTCGAGAAAGCGACCTCCCTAACATCCCCT
>JANTQJ010000462.1:0-15269 GCA_032989685.1 Arthroderma sp. PD_2
CTATCGGCAGGACAACAGGATGGCCAGCCAAATTTAGTGCGCGCAATGCATCGGTTTTCACCCACGTCGAGGGATGATCCAGCAACAATTCACTCCATCCCAGGGTAAAGGTGACGGGAAGCCAATCGCTGCAGTCCCCCTGGCAAAATTGGGCACCAAAATATACAATACAAAACTTATTTTGTGCTACTTCTGCCCACCGTAACTCGACGTGCATTAGTCGGGTAGCGATGTGGATGCAGGCGGTCGCAACCGCACGAGTTATTACATAGTAACAACGGTTGCGAGAGCCCATTCAAGGTGCTGGCTTGGATGCCAACACGGCGATGCGATGCAATCCCTCCCACGGCCGGCCATTCAGCGGGCGAGGACCAAGGGACGGATGCGTTTCAAAAGCAGTCACTGCAGCAACAGCATCGAAGCCCAAACGATGGGACTGAACAACTGTTTGTCGCCCTGCCAATTGTGGTGCTGCAGCCCCATCCATCCCGCCTCGTTTTTTCGATCGCCAATCAGGTCTGCTGGCCGCGAGCAGAGATCCCAGCCTCCGTCTTCTGCGTCTTCTTGCGTCTTTTTTTTCGTCGTCCTTCTCGTTCTCTTCGTCTTCCCCGAGTGGTCGCGAGAGAGGAAGAAGAATAAAAAGTGATGCTAAGCTTAGTCATCCTTGATCACGTGTTATTTTCAACTTCATCTCTTCCAAAAGGGCGAAAAAGGGAAGAAAAGCGCTGGATAAGACGCACTTCCGCTCCGACACCGACCAGGCTTGCCCAATTGTAAGCGTCAGCAATGTTTCTTGCCAGGAGGGCTGCCACTCCGGCGAGGCGCGCCCTGCTTCAGCGCCAGCAACCCCGCCGCTTCGACTCACACTCTGCACACCATGAACCCGTCAACGAACATCTCGGCGTATGTCTACCCATCCATTCCATCCATCTACGGACCTCCCTCTCCCTCCCCGCTGTCGTGTTGCTACCCAGGCCTAAGAAACGAGGAGCTCCAAGGCGCGGGGAAGGTGTCTTGCAGCTTGGGATAGAACCAGCAGCGGTTGGGGAGCTGCAATTGGCCCGTCGTCCAACCGTCCAATATACACCCGGCTAACACTCATGCCTGACGTTGAATAGCGCGGTTTCTACATTTCTGTCGCCTCTATCCCCATCGGTCTGGCACTCTACAAATTCTCCACGTCTGATGCCAGCGCAAAGCCATGGTTAACCAGCGTCATCGAGACCTTCACCGAGCGCGAGTCTGTCTGGGAACGTAGCAACGCCCTCCACACCCGGGCAATGGAGCAAGCAGCTTCAGACCGCCATCTGTTCCATAGCGAGACCTCTCCACTAACTATTGATCTCAATTGCCCCGAGTACGTTGCCCTGCATACCCCACGGCCCTGCACGACCATCTTCCGTCGCTTCTGCGTTATAACGTCATATCTTCCATTGATCTCTCGGGCGATTTTCTGCACGTCACTAACCTTTTCTGTGCTTCTAGATTGTTCAACTCTGGCTCTCCCATAAACATGTCACCCGGTAACTCCTCCGGAGATCTCACTGCGGTCGTGGCGCACTACGAGAAGCGTCGAACAGATATGGAGGCGGCAAGAGTAGGGCGCATGAAGGATGGAAAGGTTCAGTCCCTGTACGAAGATGGAAGATATTTTTAGATATATTTCTTTAGACCTAGCAATTTCACCCGGAGGTGGTGGCCATGACTCACTGTACATACGACAAACATCAGTTTCTTTTGTCCCTTGTTCGAGTGTTCGATTTACCGGCTGCATTCAGAATTCATACCCGATAGGCTGGATATTCCATTGGTCATTCATTAGTCGTGGAAAGACACGTACTATGTACAACACTACCCTGTACTTCCACATGTTAAAGCTAAAAGGATTAATATCATCGCTGCTAGGCACGCTTCATTTCGAGAGCCCAAAAACACCTCTTTTCCACTCGAATTATGCACGCCGTTTAAGGTGGAGATCTATCGGTGAATTTTTCCGGTACGATGTCTAGAATGATTCTCCCAACTCCAGCATCGAACACCTCTAACAATGTACGAGTTTTGAATTCATCTTTGCCTCTGACAACGCCGCCCATTGTTGCGAGGAATTCACTAATACCTCCACCAACCCCAAAGTACACTTTCTTCGCTGAAATAAGCGCCTGTATCGGGGGGTTATTTTCTCTATACCTCGCTCCCCCATTCGACACCGCCCTACGGAGCAGCGAAACCAGCGTCTCTGTAAAGGGGAGCAATGAGGTCGGAGAATAAATAGTTTCACTGGCGAGAATCAAGGTTCTGCGCTCTTGTGTGGTCGATTGATCTTCTACCGCCGTTCCCTCTCCCGTGTTTGGTTGCTGCTGAAGGCACAGGTCGACAAATTTGGGGGACCACGCTCCGGATATGAAGGAAAGTGTAATCCCCAGCTCGGAAATGTCACGGCGGA
Source organism: Arthroderma sp. PD_2 (assembly GCA_032989685.1). Taxonomy (NCBI): domain Eukaryota; kingdom Fungi; phylum Ascomycota; class Eurotiomycetes; order Onygenales; family Arthrodermataceae; genus Arthroderma; species Arthroderma sp. PD_2. Next base: position 2,444 of record JANTQJ010000462.1, read on the forward strand.
AGTCTTCTAGAAGGGCTTGGTCTATTTCCATTAGATGATCGGCGTTGTGATCGGCCTCCATGGGGTTTCCTTCCCGTGGATTCCGGCGACTTATATACCAGGTAAGTAGCATATTGGGCAGAGTCGCCAACTTTAAGACCGCAGCATTATAGTCAGTAAGTACAAAATGTACTTTCCTTCGTTTGGCAGCATTGGGGTCTGCTTGGCCTGCTAGGAACGAGTAAAATAAGGATAGAGAAGGCATTCCAGTTCCAGCTCCGAACTATTATATTCATCTCAGCGTCAGGAATATCAAGAGGTAGGATAGATGCGTGAGAGTTATCAATAAAACATCCTCGCATTGCTCACCTCGATTATATTAATCACTTCTTCCCCATCCGGAAGTATGAACCCCCCGTTGTATTTACCGGCTAAGTGAGTCGCTAGATCCATGGAACATTCCCACGTTTTAAACCCCCCTTCGTATATAGAGGGGTTGATATCTTCTCTTTGTAGGCCGAACAGTAGGTCCTCGCGTTCGTTGAGCATATCCTGCTCAGCCATCAATTGGAGACGAATATCTATCAACTGGCGTCGGCCAATTAAAAATGGCCCCCCACCAGTTGGGTCGTGTATTAATTGTGTATCGAATTCCATCTGAGAGGGAAGGGAAGCCAGCTATAAAAGAAAAGCGTAAGATTAGCAGCCGGAACATATATAGTTCAATGCAATTCGAGGTCATATATCATCGCATATGACAAATACAGAGTCTCCTATATCAAATTCAAAGTTGTAAGAGCTCAAAATTGCCTGGGTATAATCTGGTATTTCCTTTCATCTTCAATTGTCCATCTGAAGCTCCCTAATTCATATGGCGTCTCTCAAGGTGAAACTGAAGGGAGACAGAATGAGATGATATCACCTACCATTTCATCAATGTCAAGTTTCTCTGCTTCTTGAAATATCAGCCCGCTTTGATTTTCATCATCCACTTGCCTTTGAACAGCCGGTATGCTCCCTTGTTGCCTGTCTGTGTCAGATACATCGTCTAAATCTTCGAGGTCATCGCCCCCAAAAGCAAATGTAAATCCCGAAACCATCGTATAAGTAATTAAAACCTGTCCTTGGTCTTTCAACAAAATTATCTCTATTGTTCCGTGGTATATCGTAGACCATTAATTCTCGAAAGCAGGTGTTTTTTATAGCATCACGTGATATTTCAGTTTTGAGCTTTTCTTGACTTCAACTGCGAAAAAAGAAGAAGTCAAACACTTTTCTGCCACTGGATACCCATTTTGTGAAGATGAATCTCTGGTATCAAGAAGATTTTTTAAAACTACCTAGTTACAGAAGAAAATCTAGAACTAGAATCTCTCTCTGGGTCCTACGACTTAAACAATATTCTCACAACACGCAGCCTTTCAACTAAGCCCCAAATACCAATGTTTGACATGATTGTAATTCCAATAGTTACTCCTCTCATGCACTCTTGCTGAGTTTTTTTTTTCACGGGGCCTTTTTCCGATAACCGCGTGACTATGGCATTCGACATCTGAAGCTTGATGGCGCTGGGCTATTCCTCATGTTAATTATCTCCATCTTCAACGTCGCCTCCGATGAGGCTGTCAGCTAAGGCCCTAGCGGCCGCCGCTAAAGACGACTGGACCTCTGACGCCGCTTTGGCAACTACCATTGCATCCGCCATGATTTCCACTTGGAGGTTCATCAGCTCCGCTTGTTTTTTGGCATTCTGCTCCACGGATGCTAGGAACTGACGGGTCCTTTTGGAGAGCTGCCTCTTCGTGTTTACCGGCGTCCGCTTAATGCGCTTTTCAGACTCAGCAGCTTTGTGTCCTCGGCGGTGTTGGCTATCTCGACGGGCATTCCCCCGATTAGTCACCCTTTCTTCAGCAGTTTCTACAACTTGACAATTATTAGCCCCATTGTCTTGTGTTTCAACGGCTGCTCTGATACGTACCACGAAAGCTACATTGAGTCCCTTGTCGGCCATAGTGACAATTAGCACAACTTCCTTTCAAAGTGCCCTCGGCTGCAACACATTCTGTGAAGGGACCACGGCCCTCAACGCATCTTTTGCAGGCGTCAATCGCGAGTTCCCCGCGGGCCTGGACTATGGCCGCATCCACGTTTGAATAGTGACTCAGGTTTAGCTCTGTGTCTGGTTGGCGTTTCACTATCTCTCGCACAACTGGCGCGTTGATAAATGACTCGATCGAAGCCGTAGGTCTCACAAAATCCCCGAAACCCTCTGGTCGCATTGTAAAAGTTGTGTCCGAGGAATTTCTGACCATATTAAGGTCTCTGTACTGTCTCGTCCGCGTAAATATGAAAATATAAGGCTGCTATGTTGTTTGATATGTCCTGATATGACCACGAAGACGGGTAGAGGCAAAGCAGGCTCGCGCCGCATATCCAATTTTGTTTATATGCCCTAGAAATCTACTATGTCCAGTGTTATTCAGTAATTATACATTTATGAGCTCTAGCGTTTAATTAACACTTGAGGCTCATAATAATATTAATGATAATAGCTCGACCTCCATTATTCGGAGTGCACCACGTGATAGTTAATACCTTTTCCTGCTGCTCACCAAATTCAACGTCAAGGAAATAATCAAGTAGGAGAAGCAAAAGAACCTCGCCATTATAATCGTTCTCTAGGTCCCGGGCTCAAGGCGGGCTTGATCCATGTCTCCCAAGCATACTTACAGGCGCTTCCATCTTCGTCCATCTCTTGGTTGATGGGCATCTGCCGTGTCCACGCCATCAGCGTTTCGTATGCATTTCCGTCATACTGGCCTATGGCCGAACAAAGACTGGCGTCTGTAAAATCCCACGCATCAGTCAGAGCAATGGCATCAGGCAAAAGTTCATCTAACAGGCTATCAATGCAGTTTCGAATATCAGTCAGTTGGGCATCATTCAGATACTGGCCTGCGGTGAAAGAAATGGCGTCATAGGACTGTGGGTGTGTGATAGTCGTCAAGGCAAATAGGGCACGAAGTTTAGAGAGCGCGGCATAAACTCCTGGATCGACGGCCAAGGTGGATTCTACTTGTTTTACAAAGTCGCGCAGAACGACGGCGTCCATGTATGCCCTTGCTGCAGCAATTATTTCCATCATGTGTTTATTCCAAGCAGTTGATGCTGTTTTGCCGGTTCTTTGGGTAATTTCCAGAGCCTTGCAACACGTATCTAGCAAGTTACAGGCTCGGTGCTCGAAGATGCAGCATTGGACGTCCGGAAGTAAGAACTGCTTTCCGGACGCCTCGCAACGCTTCCTCCCTGCGGCCATGTGGATATCGTTGAACCCCCGCCGAAGAATAGCCAGGCCGTCATTAAGTTGGTGTCCCTGCTTGAGTACCTTCCATCATTTGAGAAGATAGCGCCCAACTTGTTGGTACATCACATAATTCTCACCTTCGAAGGTAGCTGGTGCCGTTGCTTCAGCTACGATGGATGGCAGGCCGCTGGTCAAAACGAATCCATGACCACCACAGGCTTTTCTAGCGTCTTCCGCTCCATCGGCGGCTACCTGGGTATTCCAAGCTTTATATCCTGCCACTAGGGCGTGATACTGAGCCATGGAGGAATAACCGTGCTCAGGCCCAATGGATTTAAGATTCTCTGCTAAATGTCTGAGAGCATCCCCCGTGAAATGGATAGCATAGGCCCAGGAAATTATGGTGAAAAGCCGATAATTCTGGGATCGGTATTGAAGTATAGGAACCTCCGAGCCGTCAGGCGACGCTTCACCATTAAACCCAGCGCCTTGTTCTCGGATCGCAGAATAACGAGTCGCAATTGTGGCGGATTGAGCGAGTTTGAACCCCGACCCCGCTGCAATCACAGCTCGAGCATGAAGCATGGTGATGTATGATATTTTATCATGCTGAGCTCCGATATAAGTGCCGTTTCGGGTAACTTTGGCATGACGCATGAGCAAAAAGTCTCGAGGGATACGGAGATTGTGGAAGATTGCATATCCATTAGTGGTACCGTTATACCCCATCTTCATTCCGATATCTCCAAGCTCGACACCAGTTACAGGCTTGAAGGTATCCAGCCGCCTGAGTGGAATGACGAAAGCGTGCAGTCCATGATCCTTTCCCTTAACAATAAGGCGAGCCATCAAGATGCCATGCGTGCACGAAGAAGCCATTGCTCCTGGCCAAAATTTCGCCGAAGTAAGGGTTGGCGAATTCACCACAAATTCATCTCTTTCAATATCAAAAGTTGCAGTCGTCTCAACTCCGCGTACAAACGTTCCATGTGCCAATTCGGTCTGACAGTAGCAACCACAAATCTTGCCTTCCTTTGCAAGCGGGGTCCAGTAATCGATTTGATCCTGGGTACCTTGAAGCTCTATCGTTGGCAAAAACATCATATAATGCAGTCCATACGGGGTACAGTTGCTGAGTGTGTACCGTTGATCCAGGTTGTTGAAGAAGTCATGTCTATACTTGATTCCGTCCACAAATGCGGCGGTCCCTGCCGCCACTCCGTCGAGATATATGGCTTTACGGTCGGTATGTGCATAGCATTTTGGGAGAATAGTTTGATCTGCTTTTCCGGTACTTTCTTCCACTCGTTTGAAAGCTGCTCTTCGACGTTTGACAATGTCCTCCCTATTGATAGTTAGTATCCTCAATTACTAACCGCACCCGACACGTTGGCTAACGTAGTTCCTACCCTTTATAGAGGATATAGGTCAACTTATAGGAATCAAAGGTAGCCCCTTTCCTAGCTTTATCCATCAACCTAGTTTGTCTATTCGACGGCATTTTGGTTGGAGCCATGGTTGCGGCAGTCAATTAGCGACACTCCCACTTGCTAGAAACATATATGTCCTAAGGACAGCTTGTCCTAGTAAGAGGGCAAAGACCGGCGTCTTTATATACTCCTAAACATGTCCGGGGTATCATCAGGCTCCAGCATCCTTTCACCCATGGTTGCTAAAGCATGGCCATCCCTTCTACCCCCTTATTCCCCGCGGCAACGGTGGAGACATTCATATGTATGGAGATTCAGTTTTAATATATCTCTGCACGACTGGATTCCCTTCAGCAAATAAGACGACGTGTTGAGATGTTGGTGAACGTCATGACTATCAGCCGCATGATGAACCGCGTGTTCTAAGATCATTTGTACCCTTGGCGGGTGGTGGCATCAAGAGGCAGACTTTGAACGACCCATCACAGATGACGAAATGATTCCTTCAAGGCAACAGATATGGAAATACACCGAGCCGCACGAGGAAGGCTGAGTTGGACTGTCCCACCTCCGCATAGTCTTGGTCTGCTCTGATGTACTCCCCGGAGCACCTTTATACGATGCTGGGCAAGCGGTGCTCGCTACCAAAATAGCCTCGACCGGGCCTTATGGGCAGGGGTGGCTTAGCCATGCAGCTTTTAATATTATTCCCGCCCAATGAATGAACGAAGCAAGAGTTGGCCGTCGAGGTCCAGACAGATGTTCCCGTTGAGCCCCAAATATCCGCCTGTCATTTGTCTTTGTTCTGTTCCTGGCTGCGAATAGAATTCATGGAGCCCTAGATATGGCTATCCGGGTACCCCTTTTATGCTGCGTCTCATGTGTAAGGATGGAAGGGTACATCGCAATGCAGATGCAATGCGTCGGAACACTAGGAGGAGAGTTCAAAGAGGGTGGCTTGATAGCGTCAGACCTAATTGAAGAGATGGGAGTGGGATACGCTGCATAGTATTACCATGTAACTTTTACCAGTTGCTGGCATTGGATGAATACTTTCGAGCGAGGTTTACTAGATTCAAAGCATGGAGTAGCAGCAGATGTAAAGTAAACCTAAGAACAAGGCCTGACAGAATATTCTATTCTTCTCTGTTTCTTCTATTTTTCACTATAGTGAGAGAGTAATAAGGATAAAAAAGGGCATCATGCCTAAACCGTATAGCAATGACATCGCAAAGGGCAAAACTGCATGCAAGGTATAATATATCCTCCTCTAATCGGCGAAGATGAACCACATATCACCGGGTTTATATGTAACGTAGACATCGTAAATGACCCACCCAAAACAAAATGAGGGAAAAAAAAGTAAATGGAAGATGATAGGAAAATGTCATGCAAATCAGGATATCATGAACGGTCATCTTAAGCACCGTTGGACACGCCATTGCCGTTACCGCTGTTGAGTTTGGGAGCAACAAGAGCCTTCTCCAGGGCCTGCAGGACATCAGCCTTGAGATCCTCACCGTCCTCAATACCGCAGCTGAGACGAATCAAATCGTCAAAGACGCCGGCAATCTCACGCTGTTCCTTGGGGATACCTGCGTGGGTCATGGCGCCGGGGACCTCGACGAGAGACTCAACGCCACCGAGAGATTCAGCCAGGACGAAGACCTGGGTAGCCTGGCAGAAACGTTCGGCAGCTTCGTGGCCGCCCTTGATGCGGAAGCTGAGCATTCCGCCGCCCATGCCGTTGCGGTGCTGTTTGATGGCGATTTGGCGGTGGGGGTGCGAGTCGATGCCTGGGTAGTTTACGCTCTGGACGTGGGGGGAGGCTTCGAGAGCGCGGGCGACCAGGGTAGCGTTTGTGGTTGCTTCTCTGGCGCGGAGGTGGAGGGTCTTGAGACCGCGGTGGGCGAGCCAGCAGTCGAAGGGGGAGGGGACGGCGCCAATGGCGTTTTGGAGGAAGGTTAGTCTGGTCTTGATCTCTTCGGAGTTGAAGGCGGCGACTCCCATGAGGACGTCCTGTTATCTGGTTAGCACCGGTACATGATTTACAGGATATAGGGGAAAGTAACGTACAGAGTGGCCGTTGATGTATTTGGTGACGGAGTGAATGACGATATCAGCACCGTGGTCGAGGGGGTTCTGGATATAGGGACTCAAGAAGGTGTTGTCCACCACGACCATGATGCCATGCTGGTGCGCAATGGTAGCAACATGACGAATATCAACCAGTCCCAGGGTCGGGTTTGAGGGAGACTCGATCCAGATCAGCTTCGTCTCGTTGGGACGGATCAACTTGGCCACGTCGGACTCGATGGTTGGGGTGAAAGTGACCTCGATGCCATGGGCGGCAGCGACCTTGGTGAAGTATCTGTGAGTTCCTCCGTAGACGTCCGAGATGGAGACGACGTGGGATCCGCCGGCGAGGGACTGGAGGATGTTGGCCGTGGTGGCAGAGCCAGAGGAGAAGGCGAGGGCGTATCGGGCGTTCTCGAGGCCTGCGACGGCGGTTTCGAAGTTATCTCTACATAATCAGTTAGCACCGGCTTTTTACACGATATAGACAGCTCTGACGAACCTGTTTGGGTTGGAGCTTCTGGTATACTCATAGTCACCGATTGGCTTTCCCAAGCTGTGCTGTATGAATGTGGTGGAGAGGGAAATCTGCAGAAACGAAGCTGTCAGTCGATATACACGAAATAAACGACGAAGATGAAGGAAACTGGCTTACGGGAGAGATGACAGCTCCAGTAGTCGGCTCGATGGGCGCGCCAACATGGACGGCTCTCGTTCCAAAGCGATGAACTGGCGATGGCGCTCTTGGAGGCGTCTCGATGGTGCCCTTGTGTTCTTGCTGGGCGGGCAGGACGCTCGAGGGGACGACGGTGGTGGCCATCTTGTCTATATTCGTCTTTCTTCCTTTCTTTCTATAGCCTGTATATATATCCAAGACAGAAGTTGATGAAAGATAAGAGGGGAAAAAAGCAGAAATCCACCGGCTGATTTAAATAATTTCAAGGTTGATGAATAAAAAATCCGATCCACGGGTTGAACGGAAAACCCACCAGGGACCCTTTCCCAAGTGCAAATTCTATTCTCTGCCAGCGTCGTATTAAAAAGCAGATTCTACAAGCAGATTCCATCGCAAGAGAAAGCCGACGAAAGGCAAAACCGACCCAGCGAATTCGATTTCTATTATTAATTCAGGTCGCTCCATCAGCCCGCAAAGGGGAACGGACAAACCCATCTGTCGATAAAACGGCCTATTTCGTCATTCTTCAAGACTTTGCGAATCGAACTGATTTCTAATCTTTCTTCCTCTCTCTCTCTCTCTCTGTCTCATCGTCATCGTCATCGTCATTTCGCCGCGGGGCAAGTTGAACGAACAATGCTATAAAAAAAGAAAACATCCCCTAGCGTCCCCTTGGCAGGCCGCTTGTCGAAGGGAGGAAAAAAACCGCTTGGTGCATGGCTTCTCTCGCGATCCGATAGGCTGCTAACGGTCTCGCTCGTCCCTTTCGTGCGCACAAAGTCGGCGTGGAGAAGGTTGCTGGGAGATGTGCACGGCGATAGCAGGCCAATCCATGTCCGTCAAGCCCGAGTCCGAGACGGGCAGATCCCTAGCTGGGATAAAATTACACCGTACAGAGGTCATGCCGTGGCAGAAAGAAGGAAGCGGATCGGATGAGGGGAAGTTGACCGCATGTTTCAGTGCGGACGGGTTTGTGCGAAGGGCGTCTCGCGTTCAGGACCACCAGGCCACCAGGCCGAGACCAGCGACTTGCATCGAGCCCTGAGAGAGCAGTTAGTATTGGAATATTTACAGTGTAGGGGTAGGAAGAGGAGTAAGAAGTAGGGATAGAAGTAAGTGTAGGGATTGTAGAAGTAAGAGTTGAGTAGGGGCGGGAACGTACGATGATCGAGTAAGGTGGCTTTCGGTCCGGCGTTGCGGCTCCGTCATGAAGATCTGGAGCGTTGGGTACTTGATCGTGCCATTCTTCCTGCTCGACTCGAAAGCGCACCGTCTCGCCAATGTCGAAGTAGAAGATGCCGCCGTCCCCGTTGTCCCAGATCCATACCTGGTCTTTCATGTCGCTGGTCTCGTCAGTATCTCCCTTGGCAGTATAGTGAAAAGGGGAACTTACAATCTAGCACCGTCAAGCAGGAGGTCGGGAGGGACGATGATGTCGTTGAAGAACTCGACTCCGACTACGACTCGTTAGCAGTGGAATAGAAGGGTAGAAGAGAGAGTGGTGGGCTACTTTTTATTCCTTGCTCTGTTCCATTGGTGATCTTGCCGATGATGACTTCACCCTTGAACGGCCGGAAGACGATGATGCGGAATTTCACTGTCAATCCTTCATCAGCTTTCATCCTGTCTTCTAATAGTCTTATATCAGTCTTACCGTTGACGTTCACCAGGCCAGTTCCATGACCGATCAACCCATCAGAGGACTCGAGTAGATCGTAAAAGGCAATGCAGAGACCGACGTTTTGAATAACCTGCATCTTATTAGCTCTCTCTCGCTCTCTCTCGCTCTCTCTCTCTCCCTCTCTCTCTAGCTGTTCATGACACTCACCTTATTGGCGTATTTCTCATTAATGTTGTCTTCTATCGCGACCGAGCTGAGCTTCGAGAAGTCCTCTGGTGATATCTGCACCAGGTCGGAGATGGTTGTCTAGACAGGTCAGTCATCTAGAGCCAGGCCTAGCTATCAGGAAAAGAGTATTGGGTATAAGACTCACGAGGAGAAACATGGTGCTGGTAAAATGGCAATGCAATGGGTATCAGAAGTTGAGCCGGCTATCAATTATGATGAACCCAGCATGCTTTGCCAGTGGTATATTCTTCAACAAGTCTCGCAGGCCAGGAAGAACAAGCCAAACCTGTAGCCCTTGAAAGAAAGAGCCAGAATATCTAACCGTGAACAATTCAATTCATCTCTTCTCTTCCTTTATCTCTCTATTTCTTCATCTTCTTATCAAAATTATTTCCACCGGAACAACGTTTTCCCGTCTATTTTTTTCTGGAGCTCCGAAAGACTCGAAAGATCAAAGACTCGAAAGTAATCTTGTAAAAGTAGATGGATATAGAATATACAGTATCATTTTCACCGTTGATCTCTAGTCGAAGAGAGATAGATACCCTTCACTCTGGTGGTCTGACTCGCATAACCCGCGAAGACAGCTGCCTATACCCAGTCTAACCCTTCCACCAGCTTCGAGAGAATGAGCTCCGGGTCGGGCTTCTCGTTCCCTCCTCCACCTCCTCCGCCGCCGTCAAACACCTCCTTCACTCCGCAGCCGTATAACAACAACTATAATGGACGAGGACGTGGGAACCCTCACCATCGGGGCCGTGGCAGAGGCAGCGGGCCACGACGAGGACGGGGAGGACATGGGATGGATCCCTCTATCTGGAATCTACCACCACAGCATCAACCTTACCAACAGGCGCATGGCACTGGCTATAGCTATGGACAGACACACTACACAGCACCTACAAACTACCTACCTACACCTACACCCACCTACCCACCCATGCGCTGGGGCTTCGACAACCACGACCGACGACAACCAACCGACCGACGACAGAAACGCCCCCACGAGACAGCCTTCACCGCACCACTGCCTGTCCCCAGTTTCAACACCCTCCCATCAAAACCACCACCACCAGCGCCAACCCGACCCCGCAAACAGCGAAAACACAACCAACTCGGCCTGACGCCCAAGACGGAAGAGCATGAATCCAGCGAGTCCGAGGCTGATGTGGACGAGGAGGCTAAGCTGGCTGGTTCGGTGGCCGCGGGGGAGTTGAAGTTTAGCTACAAGGGGAAGAGTGCCACGCTGGCTTCTACGGATGAGATACGGGCGTGGATCGAGGAGAGGAAGCGTCGGTTCCCTACGAGGCAGCGGGTTGAGCAGAAGAGAGAGGAGGAAGAAGCTAGGAGACGTGAGAGGGAGGAAGAGGCTAGGAAGAGGGAAGAAGAGAAGAAGAAGATGAGACAGGAGGAGGAAGAGAAGAAGAGAGAGAAGAAGAAGAAAGGGTCGGTTGAGAGGGCGCGGGTGAGGGCGGACAGGCTGAGGGAAAAGCTGGCGCGGCAGGAGAGAAAGCTCGCAGAAGCAGAGAAAGAAGCAGAGGAAGAAGAAGGAGATCTAGATAAGCATCAGCCAGAAGAGAAACAAGAGGAGCCGCAAGTCGAAGCCGGCGCTACCAGACTAACAGCATCAACCTCAAACGCCCTACTCGACGAGACTAGCAGCGAAGGCAGCGAGAGTGACTCTTCCGACGACGGGCCAGAAGAGGCCAGCTCCCGCCGCCAACGACCCGACCGCGTCCTGCCTCCACGCCAGAAGCAAGCCCAACCATGCCACCAGTTCGCGAAGACGGGCCAGTGTCGTCGCGGCGCCTGTCCCTACTCGCATGACAAGAAGGACAAGGAAGACGAGCCGAGGGTCGACCGGCGAAAGGGCCTGTTGGAGCGGGTAAGTCCAATCTCTCTTCATCTTAAGTTCATCTCCCCCTGTCTTCTCTCATCTTAAGAATGAGCTATATAAGATGAAGATATGCAGTGGTAATCTCCGAGCAACGAGCGACTGACTGACTGATCTTATTAGCTGCTCGACGGCCAGCGGGAAGAGGAGGACCGACGGGTGATGCAGGCCATCGTCTGGTTGGGGGAGAATCGCTTCCTCGACCCCGTCAGTCCTTCTGCTCCCGTTCCTGGCCCCGTGTAGCGTTGGGCCTTTTGTGCGACTTTTGCTTTATTAGACTAGAGACTGCTAGACCGTTAGCACTTGTCAGAACTAGTTGGAGTTGGGAGTCGGGGTGGCCCTGGTCGATGTAACCTTCTTCTCCGCGGCGATCATGTTTACTCTTCTCTTCTCATCTCTATCCGACCTATCTACCTCTACCATCTACTCTACCATCTACTCTACCATCGACCACCACCACCACCACCTTCTACTACTCCCTATTCCTACTCGGCTACTCCTACTCGGCTACTCCTGCTCTACTCTACTCTACTTCAACTCTGCTTTTTTCTCGCACGTGCCTGTCCTAAAAAGTACTAGCCTCGGGACCTGCCTGCGCCCCACCAGCCCCACCACGCTAGTCCCAAAAGAAGTAATCAGCTCCCCCAAAGCGGCCTAGCCTCCCATCACCCACGCGAGATTCGTCCAAGTATCTCTACATACAAAATAGAGAGAAAAGGTACTTCCATGTAGGTTTTTCTCTCCACGCCAAGAGCTACCACGCTAGGCAGGGGGCAGGGGGGAAAAGTTTACTGCGCCTGCCCGTTTATATAACTTCCCTCCCTTTTTTTCTTTCTTCCTTCTTTGGTCTTTTTCTCTTCTTCTCTTCTCTTTACTACTACCACTACTGCTACTACTGCTACTACTACTACTACTTCTCTTCTCACCGTCCTTGGTTTTCTACTGTCTTCTGGCTGTGGCTTGATACTGCTAGCTTGTCTACTACCGCTTTGCCACTCTACTCTATATACTTTTCAACGGGTCCTTGAGTCTATACACGAGACAACATGCGCTCAGTGCTCTATCTCGCCCTCGCCGCCGTGGAGAACGCCTTCCAGGTGCCTCCAGGAGGCTACGACTTCACCGCGGGCAAACCGACCACCCTGACCTGGGCCCCTTCGACCGAGGGCACCGTCACCATCAAGCTGCAGATGACCAGGGACATCACCCCGGGCTCCGGCATCGTCCTCGGCTGTAAGTAGATATCTATACATCATATATAAATATATATGCTAATATGAGATAGCAAACCTGCCAAACTCGGGCTCCTTCTCGTTCACCCCCTCAGCCGGCCTGGTCGAGGGCAAGGACTACACCATCGAGATCATCGACGACCAAGATCCCTCAAACTACAACTTCACCCCGACCTTCACCGTTGATGGGGCCACCGGAACTCCCTCGGGCACGCCAACAGCCACCCACTCCAGCAGCAGCTCAGAGGCATCGACCACGGAAGAGCCCACTTCTGCTTCTTCCACCACTCGCTCTTCGTCTTCTCGGTCGATGACCACCATCACAACCTCGGAGAGCATGAGCATCACTTCTAGCGCCAGCATGACCACCGAGACCGAGTCTTCGT
>JANTQJ010000463.1:0-15268 GCA_032989685.1 Arthroderma sp. PD_2
CCCTCTTGCCCATGTCCATGGGGTTCTGTGTCCTGCGGCTAACCCCCGTTTCAAACCCCGACAGGCTATCAGGCGCTCGCTCAAGGGCGGAGAGAAAGAACACAAGTCGCAGCATGTCTCAATTACGCCCAAGTCAGCGCTTGCTATTTTGCCGCCAAAGAAGGTAAGTTCTTCCCCTTTTCTCCCTCCCATTTCTTTTTTTCTCTTTCTCTCTCGCTTCTTGCTGCTGGCTGCTCGTGTTTCTCCCCCCTCCTCGAACAACCCCTGACTCTGCGCGGGCGGTTGGGCGGTGGGCGGCGGCGGCGGCGGTGGATATTCCTTGTAAAGAGGCCCGCGCCAATCTCTCTTACCACCTCTTCCTCTCTCCTTACTCTTTTCTTCTTGAACAGGTTATAAAAGCACTCTATGACTACCGCCCGGCACCCGATAAGCGAGAGGAACTAGCCTTCAGCAAGGGAGACTTCTTTCACGTCATTAGCAGGGAAGACGATCTGAACTGGTACGAAGCCTGCAATCCGCTCTTCCCCAACGCCCGCGGACTCGTCCCAGTAGCTTTCTTCGAAGTCATCGGCAAGAACCAGCGAGACAGTGGTGACTCCGTGCATGCGCCGCCAGAGCAACCCAGACAGGCAGCGCACGACTCTGGCTTCTCCGACAGCAGCCAAAACAGACCAGAAGTGACAAACACGACCAAACAGTCAGCGCAGTTCCGCATGTCGTCCCTAGGGAAGGGTTCGGGGGCGATGGTCTACGGTATCGTCATGTACGATTTCAACGCCGAACGACCGGACGAGCTCGAGGCGAAGGCCGGCGAAGCGATCATCGTCATCGCGCAATCGAACCCGGAATGGTTTGTCGCGAAACCCATCGGTCGACTGGGCGGACCCGGACTGATACCCGTCTCCTTTATCGAAATCAGAGATATGTCCACGGGCAAGTCAGCAGCCGACCCTCTCGAGGCTGTTAGGCGCGCTGGCGTACCCCGGGTAGAGGAATGGAAGAAGATGACGGCCGAGTATAAGAATAGCTCTATTTCGTTGGGTAAATTCGAGGGCGGAGCTGCCCAGCAGGCCGCGGCAGATCTTGAGCGGATGAGCCTTAACAATTCAAATCCACGGCCCAACAACGGGAATGACTATGTGAGTATATCTTGCAAACGTATATGATAACTGTATTTGCAGGCGCTGACCGACTTGATAGAACCATCAACGTAACCCAAGCAAATCTCAACCGGGCTATCCACAGCAGCAGATTCACCAGCAGCAGCAAGCTTATCAACAGCAGCCACCACAGGGTCACTACCAGGTCCCCATCCCAATTCACGCCTCCATTCCACGTTACTGTTTCGACAACGACAAATACTGGTATGTCGTTGAAGTGCAGATGGAAGACGGCAGATGGTGGGAACTGGCCAGATACTACCACGATTTCTACGACTTCCAAATCGCCCTACTCTCCAAGTTTGAAGACGAAGCTGGAAACAGGGGCGGTCAACGCACACTCCCCTTCATGCCCGGTCCCGTAACCCAAGTCACAAACGCCATATCCAACGGCCGACGACAGAGCCTAGACGAATACGTTAAGCAACTCCTCAGCATGCCACCGCACATCTCGCGCTGCCAGCTCGTTCGTCAGCTGTTCGCACCTCGACCAGGCGATTTCGAAATCGATCCTGCAGTCATGTCGGACGATTACCGACTCTCCAGCGGCTCTCAGCAGTCGTCCGGCCACAACCTATCGCGAACCGCGTCTCGACAATCATCCCAAGGCCAGATGAACGGCGCGAACCCAGCCGCAGTCTATGGTTCCGGCCACCATCAGTCCCAACGACCAACCCACCAACGAAGTCAGGGTTCAGTATCTCAAACACCCGGCTATCCAGGCCAGCAGCAGCCACAGGGGGCGCCGCCCATGTCACGTCAGGGAAGCTCATTCAACAACCAAATGCCCTCTTCCCAAAGCGCAGGCGCAATTAAGATCAAAGTATTCTTCCAGGATGATATTATCGTTATCCGTGTTCCGGACGATATCAGCCTGCGACAGCTGATCGATAAGCTTAGAGACCGTCTAAAGGTCGACGAAGGAATGGTTGTACGATACAAGGATGAACCATCGAACTCCTTCGTGGAACTCCTAAGTGACATCGATCTGGAAACCGCCATTCGCCGAAACGCCAAACTCATGCTCTACGTCAGTATTGCATAGCTTTATCACTTCTCCATTTTTAGAGCTGATTATTCTTTAAACACCATTTCTATACGCTCTTGCGATGCTCGTTCCCTTGTTTTTCTCCCTGCTTCCCTATGTTGCTTGCATCTTCTTCATCTTTATACCTCTTCGCTGTTTGTTTTTTCCACTCTGGCGTTTCTTCGGCTTCTTTTCTTATCATTTTTTATTGTTACTTTTCTGTTCTATATTCTCGAATCTACGGATACACCCTTTCTGTCAGCATATACCTGTCATCTACTGACTCTCCCTCCCTTTTCCTTCGCCTTGTTTGATGCGCGAATTTTCCATGGCTTATGCGACAGTTTAGAATCCCCTATGCCTTACGTTCTCTTTCCTTGTGTGTTTCCTATGTTGCTTCTGCTCCCGTGGCTGTTAGGGTCCTCCTTTTTAATGATCCTTGTCTCAATCCATTTCATTTCTTCATTCTTCCGTCTTTCTCGTTTTCCCTTCTTCTCAACTCATCATTATTCGGCGATCTAACGACACCAATCCTCTTGTATTCTGAAGTATTATTTGTGGAATGGAGTGGGGGGAAAAGTTTCTTATCGACAGTCATGAATTGCATGTGTATCTTCAATCTATCTATCCATCTAATCGACTATATTATTCTTCTCTTCTACTATCAATCTTCGATCTGCTTTTTTCCCTTCATTTTTAAGCCTCGGCAAAAAGGCACGGGAATGCTAGTCCCAACTAGGAAATTGTGGCGTTTTTTGCATTTGCGAAGTTCAGAGTTGAAGACACAACTTGTATACATTACAGATTTCTCTTTTCTTGCTCTTAGATATAGAATAGAGCCTTCGTTCGTTAAAGAAGTTATTCGCCGCATGCTCACAGTTATATTCCCAGGCGAAAGACGCACCAGTTTCCCTCGCTGACACCCTATTTCCGATGCTTGGGGACCGCCGGTCCAACTCGAACCGATATAGATATAGCTGCATGGCCTGGCGTTGGACATAGATTACCCGGTTTAGCTAATAGAGGGGTGGAGGGGATACAGGAGAAAGGATGAGGCCTGCTATACGCTCGTTTCATGCGCCTCTGACCAAGGCCCGGCTCTCTCGTTGCGTCTCGCCAGCGACCGCATCGATCGACTCGTCCAATACTGTGTGCGCTTCGTGTCTAAGACGAGATGCTATTGGAAGGCAGATAAGAGGCTACGGAGGCTCGTCGCTACCTCGTGTGCGTGCGAGGAATGGGCTCTACCCTTTAAACCAGGTCAGGAGGAGAGATGTTGCGTGGGCAACACCCGGAGGAGCGACGAGGACGATGGCGACGGCTGTGCACGAGAAGGCGGGAGATGCTACATACGGGCCTCTGCAGGAGTACGAAAGTCGGGTGGAGGCTGGCCTCTTGAGGGACGACGACCACCAGAGGGGTATATATCCCTACTCCTAATTATATACTCCCATTTACTAATATTATCGCAGCAATCATCCAGCATCTCCAAGACCTTCACGATATGCTGCGAGAGTATAAGGCGCCCGCGGTCGTTCATCCATCACTTGATTCATTAAATGCCGGACCGCCCAAATCCTCGTTCTTCGGCATGTTTTTCAATAACGCCCCCAAGCCTGCGGAATCGACTCAAATACCCTCCAGCCTCCCCAAAGGACTCTACATGCACGGCGATGTAGGATGCGGCAAGACGATGCTAATGGATCTTTTCTATGATACCCTACCTCCAAACATCACTTCGAAAACAAGGATCCATTTTCACAACTTCATGCAGGATGTTCATAAACGCTTGTTCGCCGTGAAAGCAAAGCAAGGCGCTGACGTTGATGGAGTTCCCTTCGTTGCTGCCGATATCGCCGAGAAGTCAAGCGTTCTTTGTTTCGATGAGTTTCAATGCACCGACGTGGCCGATGCGATGATTCTACGCCGTTTGCTGGAATGTCTCATGTCTCACGGTGTTGTACTTGTAACCACATCCAACCGCCATCCAGACGATCTGTATAAAAACGGAATACAACGCCAGTCGTTTCTTCCTTGCATCCACCTGCTCAAGACCGCATTAACAGTCATAAACCTCAACTCCTCCACGGATTACCGCAAGATCCCTCGACCGCCATCCGGCGTCTATCATCACCCACTAGGCGTTGCCGCAGATCACCATGCGGAGAAATGGTTTAAATATCTCGGCGACTTCGAGAATGATCCTCCACACCCTGCTGTCCACCAGGTTTGGGGTCGTGATGTACCCGTGCCACGAGCTTCAGGGAGAGCTGCAAGATTTGCATTCGATGAAATAATCGGCCGTGCTACGGGGGCGGCAGACTATATAGAACTCATGAACCATTATAATACATTCATCATCACTGATGTCCCGGCCATGGGCCTTCACCAGCGAGACCTGGCCAGAAGGTTCATCACCTTCATCGACGCTGTGTACGAGAGTAGGGTAAGTCGTCACATCTACCTAGGTCCCTCTTAGGCTCTTTTAATTAACATGACAAACAGGCAAAACTCGTACTTACCACTGAGGTCCCACTACGTAACCTTTTCCTTTCAGAAGACGATATAAAAGAAGCTGCCTCAAAGGGCGATGCAACTTCAAGCAATTCAGAACTACAAGCCGACATGCGCAATCTCATGGATGACCTCGGCTTATCCATGGACCAGCTGAAATCCAGTTCGATATTTAGCGGAGACGAGGAGCGATTTGCCTTTGCCAGAGCATTATCCCGTCTTGCCGAGATGGAGAGTAAGCAATGGGTTGAGAAGGGGCTGGGAGTTGGCATGAATGAATCAGAGGGGCGAGATGAAAAAGCAGCTTGGAATAAGACGAGGAGTAAGTGGAGAGAAGACAGTATGTAAATAGATATATGAGCTTGTTTCCCTATCTGCCTCCCTAGGGGTCTCTTATGTTAGGCATCCCCGTTGTTGATATCTACTCTTATAGACGAGCGTTGGTTCATTTGCATATACAATGAATGGATTATGGATTCTTGACGTTGGAGAAAGACTCGAGTGACCAAATGGAACATCATTAATTTATAAAAATTCCTCATCATCGTAAAAACATACAAGAACTATGCACATAACACATCCAATAACCCCAGGACCACAACCATATAGTGTGTACATTTCCCCAACAAGCACACGAAAATTTAGACAGGAACTCCTTAAATACCTCTTCGACAAATGAAATAAAACCAAGACAAAAATCTCATCTCCTCCAAAAGGCCACTTTTCCGAACTGTCGTTTCACAGTCCACCCGGTTTCACTGAACCAATCAGTGACCTTCTCTTTTACGTTTCTATTTGGAAGCCTTCCAATAGAGCTTGGAGCGCCAGAGCTGCCAGCGCTGCTACCATTTGAGCATTTACCAGCAGCAAACTTCATCCTGCCCTCGGCAATCTTCTGAACGACGTTGAGAATTGCAAAGGCTGTAGAACCTATGCCACGGAATACAGCCAGGCCTGCGACACTCCATAGAACGAAGGCTAGGTAGCCATTGGTGCCAATGTGTTTGTTGCTGTATGACTCTGTTACTGCCATACCCAGGATGGCGTTGGCAATCAGCCACACGGACACCATGTACGTTCGGACCGC
Organism: Arthroderma sp. PD_2; assembly: GCA_032989685.1. NCBI lineage: Eukaryota > Fungi > Ascomycota > Eurotiomycetes > Onygenales > Arthrodermataceae > Arthroderma > Arthroderma sp. PD_2. The sequence continues at coordinate 5,789 of JANTQJ010000463.1, forward strand.
ACGATAATAGTCCTCTTGCATCTGAGATTCGGATATTGGTGGTTTTTCGACTTCGAGTCTATCGCGAAGATTGCGAAGCGCTTCGTCGTATCCACTATCAATATCAAGTTGTTCAGAAGGCATTTCGAGTTCGACTGTAGAGGAACCTGTGGTACGTGCCGCACCGAGATCAGTGTGCAGGACATTGTCTCCCTTCGTACCCCAAGTGACATCGTGGGTGTTGCAAAAGGCATAGACCTGTAGTGTGCAGATGTAACTTGGTAAAAGGGCAAAGTATTGAGCAGACGATGTAAACATGTGCCAGGGGTCGAGGTATATGAACGACATGATGAAATAGAGTCCGATGGTTGATAGAGTCGAGACAATCACGTTGGTAAACACGTTTTGGCCCAGGACCAGTTTGTCTTTGTTCTTTTTCGACGTGAATTGACTGACGACGACATATAACCCGGCAAAGGTGGTATATACCATGATGATGCTGTATACAATCATTCCACTAAGGAACATTTTTCTCGCACTATTGTCAAAGTAAGCATATATCCAGGTCAAAGGAGTGTAGGAATCCAAACTTACCCCTGAGGTCGGTTACCCATAGAAAGGATGAACTGCAAGCAAATAAGTAAAACACATGCATATCTCAGAATAATGAATATGACATTCGCTATCCCGTGACCAAACGGATCTACTTTCGGATCCGCGACTGCCAAAGCAACGAAGTAGAATGTGATGTAGAAATTAGCCTAAAAAGTAAGAAGCGACTGTCAGTACTTGCTTGAATATGGGATCATGAACCTAACGTACCAGAGAGAAGAAGGTAAAAATCAAGCTGACAAATTGATATATGAATTCAATATGTAGCAAAATCTTGCGAGCAACTGTGTGATCAGTTTTCCAAACCTGCCTAAAATGAATCAGGGAGTAGACAGCAGCAAAGAACGCTCCGTTGAGCCATCTTCGACGCTGAGAGATAAACTCTGGCACAGTATCTAGTCAGGTTGTTAGCACGACGAGTACAACACTTGCGGAAATATCGAATCAACCTACCTGGAACATCAGTTTCGCCCACGGCACTCTTGACGAACTTCAGAAGCCATTGCTCTTCCCTTTTAGCAACAAGCTCCCAACACAGGATACGATCTTCAGCAAGATACATATTTGCCGTGAAAACATCGGCGTTTTTCCCATGCAACATCTCACCCTTGAAATATTGACTAAGAGGGCCATGGCCGGTGGAGTCATTTTGTAACGCGTGGTACCGATACGCACTGAGCGCACCGGGCAACACAGTGATATATCCAAACAGGGACTCGAGCGGTTTGTCCAAAATATTGGACATCTTATACTCGAAGTTCTGAGACGCGACCAAGGGATTGAGTAGACCGACCCATCCTTTCCCTTTGCCAGCCTTGATCTCCCCGGCGGCACCAGCTACATTGGAGTCCTGATCGAACGCTTTCCAGAGATGATACAAGGCAGTTGACTGTGGTTTTGTTCCAACATCAAGCAGGATGCAAACATTAGGATTCAATGCACGGCCAAAGCCGTTGAAAAACCATCGATGGGAGTTGAGCTTTTTCTGGTTTCGTTCTTTGAGACAGAATATCATCTGGCAGGGCACGATGCCCTTTTCGGCACCCTTAAACTTCAAGTCTGGATCCAAGGAAACCTGCGTCGTGTATTCGTACACATGGGCTGTAACCTCCTTTTGGTTAACTATGTTCTTTGCGATGCCATCCTGGTATACACCAATGGCTCCCAGGGCGTTAAGGGTGCGCGGATGAACTTTGTGTCTTCCATCAGCAATGATGCAAACAACGATTTTCTTCCATCCGTCCTTCCCCCATGTGCGTGATTTGGTCCTGGAACAGAAATGGGAGATATTTCTCATAATTCCATGCATCGAACGCGTGAAGTCGATTTCATTCTCGTTGTACATCGTAACGCAGATGAACAGTTCCGTTTCACGCATGGTACTACCAATATTTTGACGAAGTTTGTACCCCTTTGTCACGAAATCATCTGGATCGCAAGTCACGGCAGTGTATCTCATGTGGGTGAATTCTCGATCGTCTCTCCTGGGCAAAAAGCTGTGTAGAATGGTCGGAATTTTGCATTCCAAAATAAGCTCTCCGTTGACAAGCTTGACTTCTTTCTTTGCCATCAATGCTTGCCTGACACCTCTTCTATCTTGTCGGCCAGTGGGTGCTGCGGCGTAGACTTCACCATCGCTCTCGTCATCATCCTCGAGGTCGACCTTTTTCATATGTTCCTTCTCTTCCGTCACCATGGTCGACTCGCTCAAGTACGATTGATAAGATCTCAAACTGCCATGTGACGAACGCTTGGGATCTATGGTCCTGCCATTGCCTCCAAACACATCGTCTGTCTCCTCGTTCGGATCATCTTCTCCTATATCAATGGTCGCCTCACTAGTAGATGATACCGGCGCTGGACCCGAGAACAAGGGTGCGGGAGGAAGTGGACGCCGTGGGCTACCTCCATACCTCGAGCTAGGAGTTCCTGGTCGAGGACTTCCATTGAGATCTGGTGGCTCATAATTGACGCTCGACACCGATGGTGGGCGCCGTTGCCAGTCTGTGGCACGAGATGGGGTCCATGGCCTCGTTGGTGAAGGGGCTCGTATGGAGTATTGGGACCCGTCTACACTAGGCGCTGAAGGGGGTGGAATGACTGGCGCCTGGCCTAAACTCGAGGCAGGTCGTGAAACGGGGGCAGTGGTCGTGGAATTTTGATGGTGGAGGGGATGGTATCGTTGGGGGGAAGGTCTTGAGGTAGATACAGAGGATCTAGTTAGTTTCTGGTCAGCTTCAAGTTCATCGATTGCTTCCTGAATGTCTGGCAGCGTGCTTCCATGGCTGGCATGAGTAGGGAGTAGAAATAGCTCGTCTAGGGCTATGCTGTCATTTTGGCGCTTAAGTTTTGGGAGTAGCGGTGGCTTTGGGGTAGCCAGACGCAAGGGAGCAGGGAGAGCGGGATGATGCCGCCGAAGTGAAGATGTTTTCACCTTTGTGCTGTGTTTGGTAGGGCTTGGGGGACGGATAGGATCAACTAGCTTGGGGAAAGTCTCAAGAGGAATATCTTGGGGCAAGGCAAGGAAACGCGAATCAGGGGAAGAAGGGCAAGGGGTAGTGACTGATGCTGATGTATTGACTGGGGCATGGGCAATGGGTGACTTTAATGAGCTGTTGCCTGAAGCCGAGCCCAGCGGTCCTGGAGCTTCTTTCTTGACTGTGCTGCCATCTTGCTGAGATGTTACATACTGTTGACGATGTATTGTCGAAGGCCGACGCATCCCAAACTGCGCGCTTCCAAGGTCACTAGCAACGGAATAATTGTCGTACGTCTCGTAGTTTTCGTTTATGCTGCTACCGGCGCCGGAAGGGAGCAGCCGCATTGTCGCAGAGGCGTTCGCTCCAGCGGCGGAGATGGAGGATCTCATGTCATCGTTATCATCGTAGCCGTTGGGCGACATGTAAGCCGGCGGTTCTTCGCTATAGCCCGGAGGAGCCGAGCGGCCAGGCGTCCCTGGAGGGTCCATTGCGCGTGCTGTGGTTGTTGAACTGGCAAACGGGGTTGTGTAGATATAAGATGGATCTAAATGTGCTGGTTCAGTTGTATAGCTGGCATGTTAGGGCTGAAAGCAAAGCGAGTGCAGAAGACTCAAGGCCAAACAATGCGAGTCAACGAGTTCAATGAAGATATACTAAGGTGTATGGTATGTGATATGAAGCGTGAAGCGTGAAGATGCGATCTTGTTGAAGTTGTAGGAAGAAGTGCGATGTTTGGTAAACTCGCGTTGTCATGGCAACTTGCTGAGTAATACCCTTGATAGTGAACTAGATGGAAAGACGAAATTATCTACATCTCCAGAACTCCCACTCAGGAAAGCAGACTCCCTAGACGCTCTAAAACACTCTAGATGGTTGAGGCGGTGTCGTCTTGTACATATCTAGCTGGCAACAGGTCCTGGACTCCCTCAACTCTCACCGTCCCATCGCTGTCTCTCACAATGGCCTTGATGCCCGGATGCAAATCGCACAGCACCTGTCTACATCGCCCACACGGACTGAGGACCATCCGCCTTTGATTCCCGATGGCCACGATGTGAGTGAGCTTCGGTGGCCCAGCAGTGGCCGCGACTCCCAGCACGACAAGTTCCGCACACGGTCCGCCAGTGAAGTGGTAGACGTTGATGCCCGTGAAGATGCGGCCGTCTTCTGCGAGCGCGGCACTGGCGACGCTGTAGTCTTCGGACACGGGGATGGCGGAGATGACTTTGGTTGCGACCTCGATGAGGTTTTGTTCTGCCTCGGTGAGGTGGGCTGTCGACATTGTGCTGCTGCTTGTTAGCCGGCCCTACGGCAACAGCTCTACACGCACTTACCTGATGGTGTTCTGATGAAGCAAAGACTGTTAATATATATGCTGGTGTACTTCCTGACCAAGCTGTATATCTCTATATATGCGACTTCTTCTCGTCTTTGCTAAACTGAAAACGGCGGCCGAAGTTGAAGGCGAGTTAACTTCACGCTTGGCAGGGCAAAAACCCAGATTGGGACTCCGATGCAAGAATGGAAACTTCCGGCCCGTGTCCAGGAACCAGGATGCACCGGGTTGACGATGTTTACGGGAAGTAGAGATGGGACTGAGCGAGAGCATTCATTCACTGTTTGGCAATTTGGATAGACTAATCACATCATAACGTAATGGGGAATCAAGGAAAACGTGCAGTAACTACGGAAAAAGACAAGATGAGACGAGACGAGAGACGAGACGCCGGATAATTGATCATTAAGGGCTGGAAGGGAGTAGTTAGAGCCGCGCCAAACTGGACAAACGCTATTATTGAATGGGTGTTAAAGCTCCGAAACAAGTTCAACCGACGAAACACGTTATAGAATTAAGAGCTAATTTGAACGGGGACGGAGGAAAGAGGATGGAGGAGAGAGCAGAGAGACGGGTATAAACTGGGAATCGCACTCTTTTTTCTTGTTTTGTATTTGAATCTGGCGGAGTGATATTTTTTCGTTAATAGATTCCATATCAAGGAAAGGAGGGGGGGAGAATATTAGGAATAAGAGGGATATATGGTGAAGGTGTCGGACTGCCCATGAAGAGTATCCAGTGGATGTCCACTAAATTTACGGGTAAGTGGCGAACAACGTTAACTAGTGCTGCGGTCAGTGCGTTTACTCGTTGGCGAGGAGTGGCTCGCGTTCACGGTCACCCTGCTCTGGCTCCTCACGGGGGACGAGGAAGAAGTTGCGGCCAAAGACGTTGGTGGTGGTGCTGTAGAGGGACGAGGCCATGAAGACACCGAAGATGGTGAAGGCAAAGATCCACTGGAGGGAGATGATCTTGATGGCCAATTGTTTGAGCGAGAGGGCTGTCCAGTTAGTTATCATTTTGCTCAAAGATCTATGGAACAATTAAGGTGGAGACTTACAGAAGGTCAACAAGCTGAGGGCATATCCGAAGTAGTGGTCATTGCGGAGAACGATGTGAGCCTGTCCGTAGACAAAGTAGACCCAGATGAAGACGTTGGCTACAAGTCTCAGCGGTGTGCTGTTACCACCCACGGCCACGGCACCGTTCCAGAAGAGGGTGATCAGGGACCAGGCATAAGGACCAGCAACGACGGGGAGGTGGATGAACGGGTGCAGGTCAGAAAATCTCCAGTAGACGGTAGCCTGGTTGATCAAGCTAAAGATGTCAAATACCTCTGCCCACCAGAACTTGGCGTGGCCGAAGAGCAAGGTGAAGGCTAGGACGAAGAGGTTGTTGAGCACGAAGTAAGGGGCAACGTTGGCAGCAGTGGTAAGGTGCTGCTCATCCGAGCTCCAGAGCTGGCTGATGTAGCCGAGCTGAGAGACGAGGAGGATGATCCTGTTTCTATGTATAAGTTTTATGCATATCCATCATCATCGCCTTCTTCTTCTTCTCTATCTGCCTGATATATCTCACCAGTAGATACCAGTAACTATTTTGGACTGGGAGAAGGCATTGTCCTCATGGGCCAGGACGAGGGCTTCGCCATGCTCTGGGGCACCGTGATGACGACGGGTGGAATGGTAGATGCCAAAAACAACGACGAGCAGCCAGGAGAGCCCGCTGGCCGCCTGATAAGCCCAGATCGAGCTACGCTGGTACGACGAACGCTTGACGAACGGGTTGTCTGGGATGAAGATGAGTAAACCATGCCAACTCAACAACCGATAGGCCAAGTGACGATGATGCCTGCTCTCGGATCTACTCACAAGTGTGGACTGATGAGTCTGCCATTTCTGCGGGAGCCTGAAGCTATAACTCTCTTTGAATATGCCGTATGCTATATATGTCGTATTCCGTCTGCTGTCTGCTGTCTGCTCTGGACGTTGGAAGAGGGGGAGAAAACCGTTTGCAAGGAGAGGAACGTCGTTGGAGTCCTGATTCCCCCGCAGTGAGAGCAGAGCAAGAGAGGCGTAAGCTAACCTAAACTATTCTACTACTAGCTTGAACTGCAACTAGTTTGATATGCAGAGCTAGTCGGGGGGTGTTTGAAGGGGACGAAGCTTGAGTCTCTCGCACTTCTCACCTCATGCGCAGATGGATGGATGAAGAAGAAGCAGCAGCAAGGAAGAAAGGGGAGGAGGAGCAGCTGACGTCCTTGTGCACCATCAACAAAGGGTCTCTTCTACTTTAAGGGTACTTTGTATTGGCAGTAGCTCTCGCTCAGATGAAAGTACCAGTTAGGTAGCTAATACCCATCACCTATGCAAGCTTGGTTTATGCAGGTTTGCGGGGTCAAGTCACATGGCATTCCGCTTAGGGACGGCCTTAGTCAGCTGCTTAATCATTCGCTTAGTCATCCACTTTATTTTGACTTCCTTTTTTTCTTACTTTCAACTACAACTTCAAAACTACAAGATAGAACAACATTCGACGTTGAGATTATAGCTGGTGGGTGCAGATGCAGTGACTGGCTGCGGCCACTGTCCGAGTACTAATATGTACTAGTCTCGCCATGAGAGCCTTGGGTCTCCGCCCAACACCTGCGAGACTGACCACGGAGTCCGAAGCCGGGAGGATACCTGGACTGGGAGATACCTAGAAGGCGACATAGGTTGATATCAACAACCCCTGGCGCTCTTTCACCCCTCCCCTATGCTATATGTGTTTATATATAGTATAGACGAAACAGCCAAGAGGGTTACGTTCCCCTCGACGGAACTCTTGGTATTAATAAGAATAATACCTTCTTTTCGCCTGTTCGCATCGCCTATTGGCCGTGGCACGGGACAAGCGCAGATGAGCCCTGTCCCACTCCAGGAAAAAAAGAAAAGAAAGAGGAAAGAAGATTGTTTCTCGAAGCAGAAAATGGTTCCGCCACCCTTTTCGATCCCGCTGGTCGACAAAATTAAGGTCGGGTCTGATCGATGAGCCGGCCGGTCGATCAGGTTCACCTTCCACCGGGAAGCCGAGTTTCTCGAGTCAGGCCCTCCCCCCGAGTGACGATGTTTCTCTCCACCGGCTGAACCTGAGATGAATGCAAGAAATATATATAACACAGCTGGGCTGCTGCGCCCAGTATGTATACCCCGTACTTTTGTTTGTACGATGAACCGCTGCGAACTCTCCCCCCGCGCTGTGGGAAAGTTACCTCGTTTTCTGCTTCATCAGCTTGCTACACTTGGCGTATCCACTGGTCGATGTCAATTGCAGACAGTGTCTGGGGTCGCGTGGCTAGAGGTGGTATCACAGCAGAGATTAACTAGCCGGACGCTGGCTCTGCTAGAACCATCTGCCTCCCTCGCCGCCCCAGACAGGCTATCTCCAGATGCTATATCCGGATGGGCAATTTAACTCACGAGGCTATCATGGGGTACCCCGGATGTTCTGGCTTGTTGCACATGGGCGGCATTCTTCAGGTAGGATTCCGAACCGCTTTCCCCCCAAAATCCAAGGTGTGATGCGGGTCTGGAGGGGATGTAGGGTACAGAAGAACTGTCGCGTTTGGCCGCTGTAATCCGTCACATAGCCGTGATGATGCCGTGATGCTGCCGCTGTCTTTCGCCGCCGCTGTCAGATGGGCTTGTGTGGGGTGGGTTGAGAGCGAATATAAATATCATCGACACGCCGCTGATCTACCTTGATATTCCTCGCACGGATCGAACTGATCTTCATAGCTGATCTTCAAGAATATTCCTATCCCCCCTCCCTCCCGTACTGATCCCTGACAGACACTGATTATCTCCCGAAGATCTACTTGCCTAGTCAGACATCACATCCTTTGCCTGTTGCTTGATCGACACACACACTGACTGCTCCCTAGACATGAAGTTCCTCTCCGTCCTTGCGCTGGGCGCTACTGCTTCCTCCGTGCTCGGAGCTAGTCTGCCGGTAGACACCCAGGTCGAGAAGTTCTTGGTTGAACTTGCTCCTGGTGAGACTCGCTGGGTCACCGAAGATGAGAAGTGGGAGCTCAAGCGCGTATGTACCTCGCCAATCGCTTCTCGCTTTCCTTCCCTACTGACTTCCTCTCTAGAATGGCCAGGACTTCTTTGACGTCACCGACGAGGATACTGCCGGCTTCTCTGCCGCCGTCGAGCAGCAGGCCATCGCTTACCCAACCACAATCCGCCACAGCAAGTCTGTCAATGCGATGATCGCTACCTTGTCTAAGGAGAACATGCAGCGCGATCTTACGAGGCTCAGCTCCTTCCACAACCGCTACTACAGGTCCGACTATGGCAGGCAATCCGCCACCTGGCTGCAGCAGCAAGTCCAGACTGCCATCAATGCCTCTGGTGCAAACAGGTACGGCGCCAAGGTAGTCAGCTTCCGACACAACTTCCTGCAGCACAGCATCATCGCGACCATCCCCGGCAGATCATCTGAGATCGTCGGCGTCGGTGCTCACCAGGATAGCGTCAACGGCCGCAACCCGATGGCTGGCCGCGCTCCCGGAGCCGATGACAACGGAAGTGGCTCCGTGACCATCCTCGAGGCCATGCGTGGTCTTCTCCAGAACCCAACCATCGCCCAGGGCAGGGCTGCCAACACCATCGAGTTCCACTGGTACGCCGGTGAGGAAGCCGGCCTCCTCGGCTCCCAGGCCATCTTCTCCAACTACAGGGCCAACGGCAAGAGGGTCAAGGGCATGCTCAACCAGGACATGACCGGATACATCAAGGGCATGCTTGACAAGGGCCTCGAGGAGTCTTTTGGCATTATCACCGACAACGTCAATGTTAACCTGACCAACTTCATCCGCATGGTTATCAAGAATGTATGTCTCAAGACCACTCTCTATGTGAACGCCAGCATTATTATCACATACTAACTGCTCTGCTTCAGTACTGCCAAATCCCCACCATTGACACCCGCTGTGGCTATGCATGCTCTGACCATGCTTCTGCCAACCGCAACGGTTTCCCATCCGCCATGGTCGCTGAGTCCCCCATCGACCTCCTCGACCCT
>JANTQJ010000464.1:0-15258 GCA_032989685.1 Arthroderma sp. PD_2
ATGCTGCTTTCGAAGGCGGCAAAGTCTAGAGTGATATCTTCGCGGAGGTGTCTCCAGTCCTCGAGCATTTTCTGCTTCTCAGCTTCGTGTTCCTGGATCGCATCGGCATTTTCTGGGGTCGCTTCGGGAGGTGGTGTGGCGAGGAATGTGCTGGGGGAAGCTATGAGGGAGTTTGGGGCGAGGAGACGCTTTGTGATGCGCTTGAACGGCTTCTCTTCGACGTTCAGAAGGCGGGATTTGTGAAGTCCATCTGGTCGTCATTAGCATTCGCATAGCTTGCTTAACGGGTCTCCGACTCACCTTCTTCCGTTTGGTCTAGGAGCGAGTAGTGCTCCATCGTAGTGATATCGACTTGATCAAGTATTTTCTATCTTAACGAGCGTGAGAGTGTGATATTTACTATCTCTTTGGTTGCTTTTCTTGCTTTGATGCTTGAAGAACAAAACTCGAAGCTTTAGAAAACCGGAATAGGCTTAGCGCCCCCGGGGCTACTTTAAAATGACTTCGCTATAAAAAAACCATCAAAAACATCAACAAGTTGTGTTATAGCGACTTGCGAGATACAAGACAGGCCTCTTCTCTGCCAGCATTGGCTGGATCTCCTTGGATAATAGGGACGATTGGACATGACCATCAGACGCGCCTTCATGGTTTACATAGGGTTACTTCCAGCTGCGGGGAAGTAACTTACATTGTCAACTGGTGGCGTTGTGAAAGCTAATAGTAAGCAGTAGAGATGGGACATACTGAGGGACACGCTGATGCTGTGTGATCCTGGATATGTTCCCCGGGTTTTCCTGCTTTACTTGCTGGTAAGAGGTCCTCTGCTGGTAGGAGGGAACCTCTTTCTGGGCCGGCGAGTGTCTATGACAGCACTCTTATGACGGCGAAACAGGCTGGAGGCATCATTCTGTTTCTACAACCTTCTAGATAAGCGTGGATTTATACCGGATGGAGGGTTACTTGGTTACATGAACCTTGAGAGACTCGAGATCAGTTGAAACTGTGACCGTAACGCGAGAGAAAGCTTGCCCGGGGTTTATAGCTGTCATATAAAGTATCCTTACTTTATATACAACACTTCTACACGCCTGTTTCACAGCGGTAGCCAGACACAGCTAGAAGAGGGGAGCGGCTCGCTTCTGCTAGTAGATTAAAGCTATGGAGAAAGATGACGGAGGCTAGCAACCGTTGAGGCGATCGAAAAGATGTCATGATTGAACCGAGTTGGGTTGAAATCTTTACCATGGTTGGCGGCCAAAGACATCCACGGATGCATACATGCCATTTTAGGGAATAAGCCCATAACGTCACGGTGTCTTCCCTCCTTTCCATTATTTACCTATGTCAAGGTGGTTGATGTTTCCGCCGTCTCCCGCCCTCCCCCGCAATCGATAAATGGGAATCCCCTCCACTCTAAATACATGGTCGAGGAATCCTCGCGCCTCTATTCTCTTCTTTACTATTGAAGACTCTTTTCTTCTTCCTCACTTTTTCCCATCAACGAACAATTACCCGCTACTCGCAGACTCGAGTCTGCCTATCTTCAAAGAATCCCAAGGAAATCGCAGGCGAACGCACGGAAATGTCGGAACCCAAGGTCGTTCAGCCTGAGCCTACTCATGTCTCTGACCCCGAAGATGCCTCAATCCACGAGGACGTAAACGCGCCCACGGATGTAGAGCTTGTTACTTTGAGGAAGGTGGCAGGCAAACTGCCCTGGTCTGCCTTCCTTGTTGCGATCGTCGAGCTGTGCGAACGATTCGCTTACTATGGTCTCAATGGACCGTTCCAGGTATGACCAGCACAATAGACTGTATAGAGCAAAAATATTAACTATTGCTATCTAGAATTATATGCAACATAGCTATAACGAGCCAAGTGGCGTACCTGGGGCTATTGGTGAGCTATCACCGACGCGTTTAAGTGGGGACTCATCGGAGTTGTACTTACTTCCAATATAGGACTCGGCCAGTCTACTGCAACGGGGTTGAGCAACTTCTTCCAGGTACGGATCACGCAGATTATACCCTTATTCTTGATTCTAACTGTCCTCAATTTAGTTTTGGTGCTATGTGACTCCCCTTATTGGCGCCTTTATTGCAGATCAGTATATGGGGAAATACAATACCATCCTCATCTTTTCTTTGATTTATATCTCTGGGCTCATCGTTCTATTTTGCACTTCACTACCCGTTGCTATTGAGAATGGGGCATCCCTAGGTGGTTTGGTTGCAGCCATGATCATTATCGGCTTGGGCACTGGCGGAATCAAGACCAACATCTCCCCCCTTATCGCAGAGCAAGTGGCCGCAAGGAAACAAGAAGTCAAAACCCTAAAGTCCGGGGAGAGGGTTATCGTCGATCCTGCTCGCACGGTGGAACGTGTTTGTAAGTTCTAAAATGGAAGGCCTACCTCTTAGCGGTTGAAGCTGATTGATATTACAGATATGATCTTCTACATGTGCATCAATATTGGGTCCCTGGCTGCTATTGCAACTACAGAACTCGAACTGCACATTGGATTCTGGTCCGCTTATTTGCTTCCCTTGTGTATGTTCCTCGTTGGATTTATAGTCCTTATTGTGGGAAGGAAACTTTACATTGTTCGGCCACCAAAGGGTTCTATTTTCCTTCGAGCTTTCAAGGTGATTCTCATTGGCCTGAAAAACAGGGGAAACCTGGATGCCGCCAGAAGCTCTTATCAACGAGCCCATGGTGGGAGAGTGTTCCCTTGGGATGACCAGTTCGTGGAGGAGATCCGTCGAGCTTTGGTAGCTTGCCGAGTTTTCATGTAAGTTTTACCCTCTCTTATATTCTTGTGATATTCTTTACCTAACTTGTCCGTATAGTTATTTCCCTATCTACTGGGTTTGCTATAACCAGATGGTGAACAATTTCATATCTCAAGCAGCGACCATGCAGCTCCACGGGATCCCCAACGACATCATGCAGAACATCAACCCGCTAGCAATTATCATTTTCATCCCGATCTGCGACAGGCTCGTCTACCCCTTGTTGCGTAAAATGGGTAGGTTGAGATATCCCCACGTTTCGCTCCACGTTCAACGCCTGCTAACATTGGTGTAGGCATTAAATTCAAGCCTATCACGCGTATTACCACAGGTTTCTTCTTTGCCTCCCTTGCAATGGCTTATGCTGCCATCGTGCAACATATCATTTATACCAGCCCACCATGCTATGACAGCCCCATGGGGTGTGAAGCCAGCCAGGGCGGGAAACTGCCCAACAGAGTCCATGTCGCAGTCCAATCACCAGCATACCTTCTAATCGGTCTCTCGGAGATATTCGCCAGCATCACAGGCTTGGAATATGCGTACACGAAAGCACCACCGTCCCTGAAGTCGTTCGTCATGGCCATGTTCCTCCTCACTAATGCCTTTGGTGCTGCCCTGGGTATCGCCCTGTCCCCTACTGCGAAGGACCCCAAGCTTTTAGTAAGTATACGAACCTTCATTTGAATCGACCTGCGAGTCTTCTCAGATGAGTGCTAACATATCGCTAGTGGATGTATACTGGTCTGGCTGTCGCAACGGCGATAGCTGGTGCTATATTCTGGCTGCTCTTTAGCCGCTATAACGCTAAGGAAGAGGAAATGAATGCCCTGGAAGAAAAGCAGCTGACTGAGGATCGACCTGTGACTGCAAATCAGACCTCCATAATCTGAGGATGTCTCTATTGCGCGCAACGCCTGCCGAGATGCACAGCGCACAGCTTCAAACATAGTGTCAGTTTAATTCAAAACACAAGTGTACGGGGATATGGAGTCTTGGAGGTTTCGTCTAATTTCCTTCTTTTTCGGTGGGAGTGCATTCAACCTTAGGGGAGACAGATGATTATTATTCTAGTTGCTCATGTAGTCGGCTGTCAATACGGGATTGTACGTTATAATGAGTATGTTAATTTAATTATTTTCCTTTTGACGTGCAATACATCGAGACTCCAGCCAATTTGGTGCCAAGGCTGAGTATGGGGAGAATCGAAAGAGGAAGATGGATATCAAGTTGGATTGGAGACTGACTTGCTCCATGCATCTTACAGTCTTCGGGCTAAACATCCACGGTAGGAAGGTAATTAAGATAGTAATTAATAGTCGCCTGTGCTATGTAAACAAGGTCCACGAAAACACATCCCGATATCGGCCGACCAACTTGAAATCTGGACATGCAGGGCGTAAAAAGATGTACAAACACATCACCAAATTTCCCATTCCATATGCTATACACGACAATCATGGGCCTCAGATCCAACTTCTCGTATATGCATGGTCTCATAGCCAATCGGTAATATCGTGCAAAGTGCAAGAGCAAGAAATGATCCATTTCTCGGAAGATTCAGGGATCACATACACTTTCATCATGGCGCTTCAAAATCGAGCCGAGGTGGTTTGCTCGTCAACTCTCCTGACTCAGACAAAGATGATAAAAAGAACTTCGGCTGCAGGTTAGCTTGGTACTGATTTATTCTCCCTGTACTCCTACCCCGTACGCCGTTTGTCAACGCAACGTTTTGGGCATGCCATGGGCGTGGGAATCTGGGGGTGCAGCCCAGCCACGGGGAAGGATATGGATGGACCAAGTCAAGACAACGGCGTATGACAACAGTCTTGGTATATGTCGTTCACCCTTGGCAGACGCCTCTAGACGAAGCCATGGAGCCAAAGCGTTGAGGGGCGGAAATCGGGGAATTTATGACTACAGTATTGAGGGGCGGAGCCGAGGGAGGGGCATCTAGATGGAGGTATATACAATCGATAGTACGGGGTAGTAATGATGGATAGTGTACAATGTAAGAGTTACGCAATCTACACAGCCAGTAGAAGGGATTATAGAGGATGGAAGAAAGTAAAACTCCAACGTTTGTCTCTTTTTGAATGCTATTTCATTGATTCGCCATGCAAAGTCAAAAGGTATTCGCTCACACGAGGTAGGTAGGTAGTAGTGGACAGGAACAGGAACTGGGGTATGGACTAGGAGGAAAAGTAACTACATATAGGAAAAACGTTAAGAGGATTAGTTAGAAAAATGGTTGTAGGAAATAAAAAAAAACAGGGGAATTGTCAACATTGTCACGTGAAGAAGAGTGAAATGGATGCAAAAGGGAAGGGAAATAAGGAAGAAGATATCAAGGGGAAAGAAAGAAGAAAAGAAAGGGATTCAGTACTAGAGCTTGGAGCCTTGGTCTTCGCCACGGGGCGATATATCTCCATTCGAGTTTCCGTTCATGCGGCCGATGGACGAGAGAAGGATGCCAACTTCGCGTTCTAACGAGTTTACCTCGGAGTGCGGGTTGTACATCTTCGACTTGATCCATGTATCCAGATCGGAGTCAGTTAATGTTCGGATCGCCGTCTCGCGATCCACCTTGGCTTCCTGCGCGGCGCGGATCACACCCCTGGCAACGACGACGCTGACCTCACGGATTCTCGTGATTTCAGGGTACAGTAGGCCTCGGTCGAGCTCCTCGTCTGTGAGAGATGTTGAAAGAGCGTCTGCAGCTGCGTAGATCATACTATCGGTGACCTCCACGGCCTTCGACAGGATGGTTCCCAGTCCGATACCGGGGAAGACGTACATGTTGTTTCCTTGACCAGGGTAGTGAGTGGCGGTCTCTCCAGCGCTGTTCTTGAAGGAAAACGAGGGGAATGGGGAGCCGGATGCAAAGAGGGCACGTCCATCGGTGTGAGTGATGGCGGCTTTGAAGTCACACTCTGAGTTTGCGGAGGGATTTGAGAGGGGGAAAATGATGGGATGTTTGTTAGTGTCTGCCATCGTCTTGAGGATCTCGGGTGTAAAGACGCCTCCGAGGGTGGAGAGGCCCATCAGCATAGTTGGTTTGACATGATCTACAACTTCTTCCAAGGTCTTCAATTGCTGGCCGTTGTTATCGTGGCGGGCGAAGTAGACCTTGTGAGCAGCCAGTCTGTCACCTCGGTCAGCCGTGACGAGGCCCTTGGTGTCAACGAGGTAGAAGCAAGCTTTGGCCTCGTCCTCGGTCATACCCTCCTTGACGAAGAAATCGACAATCTGTTTGGCAACACCAACACCGGCGCTTCCTGCACCGAGGAATACAGCACGGTGGTCCTTTGGAGCTACACCAGATCGCTTGACAGCGTTTATCACACCGGCCAAGATGACGGCACCGGTTCCTTGGATATCGTCGTTGAAGCAGGTGTAGTTGTGGCGATACTTTTCGAGCGCGGGGAAAGGGTTCTTAAAGTCCTCAAATTGTATAACGATGCTGTTCGCTGTTAGCCACTGTCTCCGAATATAAATAACCATTATTTTTGCTCGCTTACCCAGGCCATCTCTCAGTTAGTGCAGCCATAAGCTCATCCATAAATTCAAGTTCCTGTTCCTGAGTAACCTTTCCACGACGACTGCCCATATACAGAGGATCTTCTCTCAGGCTCTTATTGCTGGTGCCCAGGTCGAGGGTGAGTGGAAGAGTAGCTTCGGGCCTAATGCCGGCACAGGAGGTATAGAGAGCAAGTTTGCCAATCGGTATGCCCATTCCGTTTATTCCAAGGTCTCCCAATCCCAATATTCTCGAGCCGTCGGTGATAACGGTGATTTCGACGTTTGGCTGAGGCCAGTTCTGAATGACTGCGGCAATGTTTCCTCTGTCTTCGTAGCTAAGGTACATTCCTAGTCACAATTCTTATTAGCACGTATCCATCGGGAGAGGAGGTTCTGAAGAGGTTCTCAAGCTCACCTTCAGGCTGTTGATATATCTCTGACCATCTCTGGCAAGCCTCACCAACAACGGGAGTGTAAATCAAAGGTGTGAGCTCCTAGATAGCTGTCAGTCCTCTGTCGGCCACTAGACTCCTCTCTCTCCATGCGTACCTGTAGATGGTCCATGACCAAACGGTAGAACAAGTGCACACTGTTCTTGCGAATCGTGCTGAGGTAGAGGAACTTTTCGATAGGGGTAGATTTGAGAGCGAGCTGAGCAAGACCTGGTACGAGAATGAGCTTCCATATCAACTGTAGCAGCGGACAGGGGAGCTCCAGCGCTTACATCTTGTCTTCTGCACCTCGTAGCTCTCCGCGCGAGGCGGCGTGAGGCCGTATGTGCGAAGATACTTGCGAATGTAGCCTGGGTTGGCGGTGTCAAAGTAGCCATCACTAAGGAGAAAGGGGAGAAAGAGGGAGGGCGAGGTCAGCTTTCTGCTGTGAGGCCAAAAAGGGAAATCCACGACGTCAAGGCAACTTGGGAGACAACTTCTGACAACTTACACTGGAGAACCAGATCCGCCAGCAGGCGACGAGGCAGGAGATGAAGAATGCATCGCGTTATATTGAGGACAGTACAAGCTGGGACTGGTCATGCTGGGTTTGAAGTGCCGTGGCAATGAAGCAGAGAGGAGAGAGTTCGGGAGCAAGGTGAGTTTCCACGAATTAGCAGCAGCAGCAATTCTGTAGTGCGTCGAGAAAGATGGACGGGGAAGCATTTCCCTTCCAAGGAACGAGGAAAAGGCAGTGATATATAGCTAACCAAATCTCTCCCAGGGGCCCTCGGTTCGTCACTTTGCTTTGAAACAAGGATTGGAGCCGGATTCTGGGGAAGGGAACGGCGAGCAAGGTCAAGGAGGTGACTGTTACCTAGCTGCTTTTTGATGACCCGTCACGACAAGGAAACTCTGCGTGAAGCTTGCGATGCCTTGCGGAGGTAACTCCTTCGGATCGGGAGATGTCGGGATAAGTGCAGACTTGCGGCGCTCGAGCTGGACTGGACGATGCGTTTCACGAAGGGCCCAGGGGGAGCAACTATTCCCGAAGCACTTTTGCTGCTCCAGATGCGACAGGGCGGGCATGGCTTTTCTCCATTGCTTGCTGGCTAATTCGTTATCGGCGCTGAACGCGCATGCGAGCACCAAAGCTGCCCGACACCTCTACAGAGTACCTCCCGGCATCTATCACATATCATGGACTACATCGAAATGCCTATACAAGCTAGAGGTCTTGCGCACGATCACCAGAAAAAGACGTTGTTCAACCATCCTTTGCCCGAATCGTGCAATGACGAACTTGGGTCTTGGCCTGCAATTGCTTCTTTTTTGCTTCTTCCTCTTCTTTTACCCCTTGCTGCGGTGCTTTGATCATCATGCTTCAGCTCCGGAAGGCCCCGAGCCTAAGGGTTGGGTTGCTGCGACAAACGATTCAAATTTGAAATTAAATTACCACCTTTTTAGTCCTCTTTTTTTTCGGGGCGATGTTATTATGATTGCGAACCTGAGGGAGCTTCCCTTGTCGGGATCAGAAAGAAACTAAGGCTTCCGATCCGCTGCGCTGACATGGGTCTCTTCAGACAGGGTACGGATATGCTTCGTCTGTTGACGCTCCACCCCATCCGAACAGGGGATATCCCTGCCTCCCACGGTTTTAGGACGACGTTTGGTTTTGGGGGAGCCCAACAGAATTTCAAGGGCCCAGAACCCAGACTACGGGCAAAGTAGTCCAATCATGCAGGTCGACATATGGCTTCACAAGCCACACAAGCAACCGTTGGGTACAATTACATGTCGCTAGCCGGCCAATGGGCGCCAAAGGAATACATATTTGACAGATCGAAGGAAAGTCTGACGCAGAGGCACCTGGAACGCCGGTTGGACTAAATAGCATATGTGATGCGCCTGCTCGGGCTTCTCCTTTGACGACATCTTATTATACGGAGTACGGAGTTGAATTATGCCTCGTTCGGCGCATTGTACGAGGAGGTGTTTGGTCACTTCTCTCGCCAGGTTCACGGGCATGGGCGATCGTATGTTCCATACTCCGATATTACTAATAATGGCGCAATAATTTGTCGCAGGCTCGTTCGTGGCGCTGTAGGGATCATTATTGAGCGGCTGAAGCGAGTCAAGAGGCAGATATTCACGGCATCGTTCGTATCCATCATGTTTAATAACGCGGAAACCATAAGCCACCCAAAGGCGGAGTTCCCATCGATAAATCACAATCTGAATCACAATTCTGTCTATAGAATGGGTACGCCCCCGCTGACAGTCCCAGCATCAATCAACCGATGCCCCCAACGGGTTTCTTTAAATGGCAACATTTTGCTCTCCGAACGGTGCTTTTCAGCCGGGGACTTTTTCTAAGCTCACCTTTAGAACACACCGAAATGAATCGCCGTCCCGATACGATACGAAAAAGTGATGGCCACAGTCGGCTCCTTGCCTTGTCCCATCACAAACCACCCCCTTGAGGATTCTGACACAATTGGGTCTAACGACCCATGAACCCAGGCTGCTGCAGGCACCGTTTCGCCCTTCTGTCGCCTTCCAGAACATCAATTAGCGCGAAAAGTTATATAATCAGCATACAGAACTGCTGTGTATCATTTCCAACCACAGCCACCAGAACGAGAGCACGGCCGTTCGTATTACTCGGCACTAACATGGAAGTGGCTAACATGCCGACGCGACCTTGAAATGCGCTAGTCACGGATCAAGTTACCGTAGCAAGACGAGCGATGGATGTGTTTGATGTTACCTTCTTCGATTCGCATATAATAGATGCAACAATATAGGATTTACGGAGTACGGAGGAGGATTTCGCATTGCATATTCGCGACCACCCCCTTTCATGCAGTATATTAGCCCTCCCTCCCTTCCGGCCCGCACGACAACTTACCGCATTTGTTGCCTGGTTTGCTAGCGAAACTGAGGGATCGACTCTTTTAGCTCCTGCTCAAAGTAAAGGAGGAGAGACATATCTTTTGCCTGGGTAACATGAATCAGGACGAATGGCAATCTGCATTCCTTTGCGATTGTTTTTCGCTTTCTGAAAGGAAAGTGGGTGTCGGCATTTCCGTCACAGCATATACTCGGACTACTCGGCGCTCTATGATTATATGGGGGTAGATATAACCCTTGCAGGTGAACACAACCGCCTCTAAGCTATCAGAAGGTGGTAGATCATAAAATCCAGGTATCTGGCCTTTTGCAGCGAGTATGCAAAAATGACGGCTGGGGTTAATCAATCACTGAAAAAAATGCACTCTGGATAAATATACTCCCCGTACGGGGTACTCATCAATCGATATCTTCAGAATATTCAGCTGCTTCTCTACCAGTCTAAAATCTTACTATATTTGAAACCCATGTACTATATGTGAACTATCTCCCAAACACCAATATATAGCATCAATCCCTCCCTTACACGGTCATAAAATAATACCTCATAGCGGAATCATACTCCATTAAAACCTCCGCTTCCATCTTCATCACTCTCTGCTGAGTTACAAACAACTCATATGTATCTACCATAATAGACGGCGCCACTGCCGCACAGATATATTTAGAACTGCATCCGTCACCATCGCCCTTGGCGGTAGCTGTGCTCCGATCAAATGCGCCTTCGGGAGCAAGCAACATGAAAAATTGAATCGGGTCGTTGGGCGCCTGAGGAGTGACGCGCACAAACATTCCAGGCTCGAGGCGTTCTTTGAATGGGGCTGTCGGTTTCTTGGGCCTCCAGTAATCACTTTTTGTGGCGTTTTTAGGCTTGGAAGAACGGGAATCAACATGGAGTTGCCATATTTATCTTATCAAAGAAGGCTCTGGCTTGTTCGGGCCGTACTCCATCGGTCTTTAGGCATCGGGATACAAATTCACCTTTGGGCAGTTTGTATACCTGGACCCCTGACTCTGTAGGCGCGACATGCGATGGATCTACAAGAGGGAATCCAGACTATTATTTTGCCATCGTTAGCAATTCCACTTCTGGTTGTAAGAAGTAAGATGGAGATAGAATACGAACTAACGTTACTCTCAATCCATTCCCGCAGTCGCTTGTTTGTCCAGGTGCGTGGGGCTGCCGGATCAAATGCAGCAGCCTTCGATTTGGGCACCTGGACCCGAAGCAACTCTGCATATCGAAGTGAACTCTTCCCCTGATTTGCATCGGCGGCGCTGGGGCTAACGCATGCAACCACGCCAGTCTAACAGCAACGATGGCTATTCACATCAAACACGTGTTTCAGCACCTTTGTGAGCATGCTGTTGCGGAACGGGATATGAACATGTTTCGAGCTGGTAGTGACTGAAGCCGTGTTCTCATTAGTATTCCATGCAGCCCTTCCTCGAATACAGATTTGAGAGTGAATAGGGAAGAGTTAATCTCCCTTGTTTCTTTCATGCGATCTTGATTGTGCTCCCCAGAATCGGCCGCTGCTTCACTTCCTGCTTGATCGTGATGGAAGCGGAGGCCATCAGGGCAACCGGGATCATCCTTGTTTTCAATTCTAATTCAACAGATCGCGTGTGAGCGAGAAGAGCTACTATTGTTCTTCAAAGTTGGGGCGCTCAGCCAGAACGACATGCTTGTTCTTATTAGGTCAAGAAAATCCTATGGGTTCGTTCGACTATACCCACCAACTGGGCTTTTCCAAATGCATCTTCTAGGACTCTTATCCGGTGTTTGTCGAGGAGATCTAAATCAAGATTTAGTTCACTCCTTCGACCTCAGGGACACAGGCGTACCAAATGCCGCTTTCCTTGCCAGTTCAAACACAGACATAAATCCTGCGACGTCCAGGGATATTTCCGCTCAACAAGTCTGACTCAATGACGCAATGAAGGTTTCCATTTCATCCACGGTAAAAGTTATGCCAGACCCGGCCTTTGACCGTATGCAAAGAACGTCCCAACACCGCCGCCTCATGTCCATGGCACCAAGGGAGCGACAAAATCGTTATACATTGACTTTGTTGTGCTCTCTAGTCCGTATTCTCGGTCGACAAGAAACCTAGAGGACTAGAACGTGTATTGGTGTAGAATCGTAGAGGCAGTACTTTGATATCACTGTTCGATGTACGGAGTACATACATTCAACGCAGGCTGACCGTTGACTTTGAGTCGGAGCTCATGCACGTCGACGTCGGCGCCTCCACCAACGCCAGCGATCAGACCGGGAACATGGCCAGCCTCTTGCTCATAGGTAATATCGGACGTATCATCGCTCCTATGGTCGTGTCCGAAAAGTTCTCACTCTCATTGCCGTTGCTAATCTTCCCTTGATGCTCCCACTTTCTCGGGGGAAAAGGCCTTGTGTTCGGTTAGAGGAATAGCTAGCGACACGACTTCCTCCCGTAGACACTGGATATAGATACCACCTAGTCCATGGTCTATGGTATATTTATATTCAGAATAACAAAGCTCCTCGAGCCTTTTTATATGCCCGAAGACTTTAAGGTGAAAGTCTAGAACAAGCCTCGGCTCCCCGTCTTGGCGCCTTCCAAGGTTTCTAACTTGTTGGAACGATCAAACCGGGAAGAAAACCAAGTACGACAAACAGTTCAAGTAACGGTTGTATGGAGGTCGACAATAGTCAAGCTTCTCTGCTCATAAGTACTTGATGCGATGCTGTAGGGAAGTCTGCTAAGCTGACCCTACTGCCAGATCCTAATAGAGCTCTACTTTAAGCTCCAAGTTGGAAATACGTCACAATGTGGTCGTGCTGCAGGTCTCGAAAGGACGCTGCCGGCGAGACTGAACCTCTCCTCCCCGTCTCTGAAGCTGAGTCCGAGCTACAGCGGAAAGTGAAAGAGAAATTCCGCCAATATGAGATGTGCCGGGCGTTATCTGCTGGCTACATACCGTCCACGGAGCAAGCAGCAGCGCTTCTACGGCTCCTCCTCGTCTCCGACCTGCTCAACCCAGATAATCCCACGCTGAGCCCTAGTGGTGGGAAGATAGCAAAGGACTGTCGAGCTTGGATCCGAATATTCATCGGCTTGTTGCGAGAGAAAAATGGCGGAGACCAGTTGCAGGAAGTGATTAATCAATTCGTGAACTCGAATGCTTCCGTAAACACGGCTCAGCTTGCATCCTCTGCATCAACATCCAAAGCACGCGCGGATACTGCGGCTGGTATTATTTGAGCTCTCTATAACTCGATAGGCACATTTCTATATTGTAAATCTTATAAGAAACGGTCAGGCTAACGATGGACTGAGTCTCCTAGCATACGAGAGCATTCGCACCGTCGGGGGCCTTCTCATGACCAATGCAGACTTTCGTCGTTTAGTCGGAGACGTAAGCACGATAGGTCGCAGTATTTTCTCAGACACCGCCGCAACGCTGTCGGGTGCAGTAAATAAGATTTCCGAGGAAGTCGAGCCCTCTGATTCCCAGAAAGAAAGTACTAAAACAACAAATGGTGATGGAGAGGAAGCTCCCACAGCTGACGGACTCCTCCAAGATGGCGAGCAGGTGATGGAAGTTGCAAGGGAAGGGTTAGAAGATACTGGACGTACTGCAAAAAAGAGTGCCGAGGAGAATGTATCCGCAGGAGTACAAGATTCACTCTTTTACAGGATGAGGAAAACAGTTGAAGACCTGCGTCAAAGGACAGACTATGATAAATCCGTATCAACCATATCGGGAGTTGCCCAGCGCTATGCTAAGATATATATCCAAACCATAGGCTCCACAGTTGAAGGCGTCCCGGAAGCCTTGGAGGTTGACCCAGAACTGAATAATGCCATGAAGAATTTATGGGACTTTGCGTCCACCTTTGGGAGCCAAAGGGAGTGGCAGGCCCTCGAGGGTAAATTCCAACGACTTATGCAGACTTCCGAAAAAAGTGCGGAGATCAACGATACCCTTGAGCACCTCGGGGAATCAGTGTACAAGCTGTTCACCGACCCGGGCTTCTGGGATAGCGGTGAAGATAAGGTCCAAGAGTTGAAAGAGAAGGTAAAGGAAACTGGAGACGATTTACCGCGGCAAGAAGTCAAGGACTTTATCTACCAGCTGAGGAAGACACTGATATCTGTATCAAAAGATGCGGGAGTTGCCAAACTCATCACCGCCTCAAAGAAAATTGGACTAGGAATCTATGAAGCCTACCGAAACGAAGGTGTCCGCCTCATTTCAGACGCGCTCAACATCTTCCTCCCTCTTCTAATTCGAGCAATTCAGTATATCCCTATACCGAGGCTGGAGGTTTCTGTTCCGGAGATGGACCTCCTCCTCGAAAACCTTGTGATCGAGCCTGGTCACACCGTTCATAGTTCATCCTTCCTCCCATATCAGATACTAGTTACCATGATAAATAACATGGAGCTTCGCAAGACTCATTCTAAAGAGGCAGTATCGGGTATGAGAAACATGGTGAACGTCACCTTGAACGGCCTTAGCTTCAGTGCAAACGATTTCGGCTACTGGATACGAGCACACCAGTCTCCATTCCCATCCATCTTTGACGAAGGAATCGCCAGCTTCTGCCTCGACCAGCGTGGAATTGATATCTCCTGTGAATTTGAGGTTGGCCGAGAGCGCCTGGAACAAATCCTGGCTCTCCGCTCAGTACGCGTTCATATCCATAAACTCGACTATTCAGTTAGCAAGAGTCGCTGGTCATGTATTCTCTGGGCCATCAAGCCACTTATAAAGCACATGATCCGACGCTATCTTGAGAAAATGGTGGCCGAGAAAATTGTCGGCTTCGCTCGTGCCGCGAATCGAGAGCTGCTCTTTGTGAGGGAGCGTCTACGGGCGGCCCGCATAGCTGATCCTGATGACTTCTTGACCTTTGTGCGCGCGGTGATGGCCAGATTGAGCGGAAAGTCAGACCCGGATATATACACTAGGCTCGGGTTCGATGCTCAGAAGGGAGGTATCTTTGATGGTATATATGCACCAGGCAGCTTGGCTAAAGCGTGGCATGAGGAGCAGCAAAGGGCAGACAACCTCATCGAGAGGGGGAGCCAGATCAGTGTCAACGAAAGGTCGACCTGGAGGAATAGTATATTTGATACCCCTGCTACAGCCAGGGCAACAGGGCGTTAATTGGCCAAGTCTCCTATTTTCTCTTAGCCAATTTGGCGGCCAATCTCTAGTTTTATCATCTCGGGCGTGGATTGGTGGGATTAACGGAATAACAAAATACGCAATGAACACGGAAACAGTCCTCACTCTTCAGCTCTTCCAATCCTTTAATCCTCATCAGCTTTTCCGTCCTTTTTTATGTCTAAAAGTGAGACTGCTTAGTAAACGAGTCGCGAACTTACGTAATACATTTTCGGCGAAACCTTTTTCCTGTCGGAGCTTGTCCCTAAACTCTAAAATTAATCGATATGAAGTTGATAATCTGGCATCTAGGAATCGGCCATCCAGCTACATCTCTCTTCCTCAAGGCCTGTCGCTAGCTAATCCGCTGAAGTGACTGAGAGAATCGGGCAGCTTTTCTGATACTTGATCGGACATTACCACTGTCGTCCTTT
>JANTQJ010000465.1:0-15253 GCA_032989685.1 Arthroderma sp. PD_2
TCTTAGGTTGTGGATATATGGATATTGATTTGACAATATGTTCCTTAGAATATCCATATTCTCGTTCTCGCCTAGGATTGATGGCTGCAGTTTTGATTATATCAAATTCGATATTCTCCCAGTGAAAGAATGAAAAGATCTTTAATAGATCAAGGGCATCTCTCGATTGGCGGTCGTTTTTGCTTTCAAGGCCGATATAGATTATTTCATATGAAGAATACACGCTCATCTTAGACGTGTGCTCATATTCGTGACCCCAAAAGGGGCGCCGGCTTCTAGAACGGCGAATTGAATGCCACGTTCGTTCGTAATATTCAGGATAGTCACCAAGAGAACAAAGCTTCTCTAGTATGGCTTTACCGGCATGAATGAGCGCAAGAGGCAAATATCCAAGAATTTTGGCGATTCGATCGGCGCAATTTCTTGCAGATAGTTCCCAAGGACGCGGGACAGCGGCTGCCGACAAAAGGAGATCGTTGGCCTCCTCGGTTTCCAGTCCATTGAAGTGAAAAAACCGGGATCCTTCCGTTCCATGTCTCTTGTTGGTAGGATTGTGAGTGGTGATGAGAATAATACCTCTGTCCCCCGTCGGAACGTAGCGCATCACGTCAATTTCAGGGTCATTGGCATTGTCGATGAGAAGTAGCCAAGGTTGCTGTAAGTTGGAAAGCCAATTCTTTGCCGCATTTTCGTTGGGTTCCACGCCGCCAATTTTTGCAATCTTTGCATATGAATGTTTGGCGTTTTCGTAAGAACTCCCATTGATCCAAAAGACACCCCAGAAACTAGACATAAACATTACTACTGTCAAACACAGCGATAAGGATATAACTCACTACTCTCTATTATCCTGAGCAAATTTGCAGCAAAACTGAGACTTTCCAGAACCTCCAAGACCGTAAATGACAAAGCGTTTTTGGTGGTCTTGACGTTCGCGAGAAGCGTCAAGGTTGAGCGCCGATTTAAGCTCGTCTAATTGCTTCTGTCGGCCAGTGTAATAGCTACTGACGTTTTGAGGCATGTCAAAATGCTTGTTGAACCTAACAAGTGATGCCACCGCGTCGGCAGAAACGAGGTAATCATGGAGCTTGCAGAAGTGAGCGGTCATATCCCATTCAGGGCTGTGGGAAAACTCACATCGTCTACGTCAGCCGGCCCTCTGAGGTCTCGACGAAGCTCGCTTATTTTGCTTTGTAGCTCTGCGATTTGATGCTGCAAGCTATCTGGTATGCCGCCAACAGCAAGATTCCCCAACGTATGTGTTTTGGATGTGTAGGTACTACGTCAGGTCAGCGGTTTTTCCTATATCATAAACAATCTTTTTGCACTCACATATTGAGCGCCAACAATAGCATTTGGACACTAGTCTGGTCAGCGGCGAGGCGGTGGCGTATTCTCATATATTCACCATCGCGACCGCGTCTCCTAATCGTCTTTCTAAGGCCATCAAATTTACTCGTCACAAGGGGCCCTTTCTTGCCAATGACCTCCTTGAGCAAATTCTCTAGCTGCTCAATGGTCCCACTGCTTTTCTGCAAGAGCGATGCCAAACATTTCCAAAGATGGCCAGCATGAGATTCATCGCCAACCATCGTGGCAAAGCTACTCGAATCATGCATTGAATCCCAGAAGTCTTTAACAGAGTCATGGACTGCTGTCAAAGTCGCGATTTCTTGACTCAAAGTATTAATTTCGACACCGATATCGGCGGATTCTCTATAGATAGAGGTGAGATAATTGATAACACGAGTTGAAACGTCTGCCAGGCCAACCGTCCCGACGAAGATGGAGAAAGGGTCCATGCTATTGCAAGTGAGAGCTTTAGTCTAGAAAAGATGAAGCGGATAATAGAAAAGAAGTAGGTTCTTATAGTGATTAGAGAAACACTCTTGCGGAAACACCTCCAATTTCATTGACTACACACCTGAGATTAATCGTGACAATGTCGCTTTACAGGCTTTGCCAACGGCAGCACGGCTATCATTGAGCCAGACAACTCAAGGGCAGCCTGCAACATTATTCTTTTATCCCATGGTTGAGACGATAACTGAGGTCAAAAATGGAAGATGGGACAAAATCAGGCGTCTACTCCGCATTAGACACACTGTGGAGCAAGACTAGCGGTTTTGGGCCTGAGAAGGATAGAACCAGAGAAACTAGGGTAGAGCTTTCGTTTCGTTATTATCATTATTATCATAATGATAATAAGCGGAATTGAGGTCTTTTCAGGGCAACGAGATATTACTATTCTATAATATCTGTCTGATGACTGCAATATCAATTAAGATAATAGCTAAAAAGCCAAGCTGGAACTGCAATCTGTTTTTTTGATAATAGTTATTCAAGAACAAAGGTTTTCTGAAGCAACTGGTTTATATAGTTAACTATTTCGGAATGCTGGTTGTGCCGTTCCGAGAACCAACGAATTATATAAAAGCAACTCACTGCCCTAAACTACCTCCTACCTGCTATCCCAAGTCAGTCTCACCTGGGCAAAAAGAGCTCTGCATGAGGAATTGCTCCCGGGCTCCCGAAGCTAACAAAATATGCTAGTCTATGAGCCATCAAAATATTCCCTAGTCCTGTTGTGCCCTGGGAAATAGACATTTGACACTCTGCTTCTCAGCTCCTTCTTTTTACCGCATAAAATATGGATTGAGCAAACGGACAAGTACTCAAATGCCCACTTTATGATTCATCCAAGGGAGTTGCCCGTTTGCTCGATGCGAAGATAAAGGTTTCTGAGACAGTGGGATCGAGATGGCTGCATCCGTTTTTGCTGCAAAAAACGTCTGGCACTAACTGGCCACCAGTGCCTGCAGATGCCACAACTAGTTACTTCTTTGTGAAGAGAGGATAGAATAGGACACTTCATGAAGGGGCCGGAATCTGGGTGTTTTACCCCTATATATTTAATAGTTAAATATACGGGGGCGTGGGATGGCTTTATTTTGACATTCTTTTCGCAATCATTCTATCTACACATTGTATCAGCTCTGACATCGGCTTCAGCATGAGTTCAACCCGATGGCTTCAGAGCTCTCTCATGAATGAGTATGACATACACCTTTCATTTGTAGTAGTGACTCTCTGTTACCTACTATATCGCTATCTACAACATTACCGCGGATACGTTGTAAGTCGTCTCCGCTTTAACCTTTACGTCCGATTAATTGATAGGGTTAGCACGACAAAAAGTTTGGCGACAAACAAGGCTGCTTGCCAATGGATACTTGGATTCCGTACAAATGGCCATTGGCGCTTGACATCCTCAAATGGCAATACGATGTGTTGCCAGACCAGCGGTTACTATTGTTTCAATCCCAATACTTCGACAAAATTGGGCCTAATATGACCTTTAAACTGTTTGGAAATCAAGGCTATCTCACTGCAGATCCAAAGAATGTGGAATCAATACTCTCAACAAGATTTGAAGGTTGGTTTCCCAACCCTCATTCTTTTGCAAGAACTTGTCTTATTCTTAACAGATTGGTGCCTCGGCTCCCGGCGACCTGGGCTCATACCTATGCTAGGTGAAGGTATTTTTACCCAAGATGGTCAGCCTTGGAAACATTCAAGAGAGGCTCTGCGTCGCCAATTCACACGAATTCGCCGGCACGATTCCAAGATCTTTGATGAACATGTAGATGACTTGGTTTCCAAGCTCCGCTCATTAAGTGGTGTGGTAGATTTACAGCCTCATTTCCTCCGGTTTACTCTAGCTACAACCACGGCGCTCATCTTCGGTGAACCGGTCTGTGCCTTGCCAGGAGAAGAGACGGATACTTTTGAGAAGGCTTTTGATTACGCCAGCTATATCAGTGCAATAAGGCTTCGTCTTGCTGATTTTGAATGGGTATGGAAGCCTGCTAAGTTTAGAGCAGCTTGTGACGTTGTCAAACAATATGCAAATCATTTCGTGCGACTTGCCCTCGAGGACATGAGAACAAATGGCGAGAAAGCAGTCTTGGATAAGCATGCATTCATTATCAACCTTTATAAAGAGTTGCGGGACCCGGTGCTCGTGAGAGATCAATTAGTCCATGTTTTGATTGCCGGAAGGGACACGACAGCATGCCTAATGGCATGGGCATTCTTTCTTCTCGTGCGACACCCTCAAGCCCTTGCAAGTCTTTGTGCGGAGGTCCAGCTTGTCACCAGAGGCTCGCATGGGTTGACTCGAGCAAAGATCAACAAAATGAAGTATCTTCGATGCGTGATCAATGAAAGTAAGCAACTTTGCAAGTCAACCGCTCGATTCAGATACCCGCTAACTGCTACTTTCTTTCCAGCCCAACGACTATATCCGCAACTTCCAGTGAACGTCCGGGTGGCGGCTAAAACGACATTCATCCCAAGTGGAGGAGGCCCGGATGGCAGGTCACCGGTACTAATACCCAAAGGCACAGGCGTTGCTTATTCCGTCTATCACATGCACAGACTCAAGAGCCTGTATGGCGAAGATGCAAATAGCTTCCGCCCTGAAAGATGGCTGGGCCCAGAGCTAGAAGGCATTGGCTGGGGGTTCATGCCTTTTCACGGCGGGCCAAGGATGTGTCTAGGTAGTAAGTAACTCATGATATAGATGCAGTCTACCTTAATACACTTGCGCTAATCAAACCTACAGAAGAGTTCGCACTGATAGAAGCTTCGTATGCGATTATCCGAATCATTCAAACATTCCCCAAGCTCAGACTACCGCATGACACACCCACTGTTCCGCCTGGCGAAGAGAAGCAAGCTCTGACAATTGTGGTGATGAGTGCGGAAGGATGTAAGGTTTTACTGGACTAAGAGGAGGGACGCAGACCAGATATCGCCGGGGTGTAGAGTCGAGCTTTGCAGTCTCAGCTAGCAGGTACAACAGCTCGCTATATTCGAAGGCTGAGGCATCTCATAGGGAACAGCCAGGATGTTAAGTTTGATGTAGACTCTCGCAACAAGCTAGAGCAATATTCTAGCTAGAAATAGGTGGATTCAGACCAAGAAAGGTCCAGTTATAGTAGGGGAAACCCGACTTTGGTATAGATATTTCACACGCATCATTTTAGAGCGGATGATACGACTAACACACACGCCTTTATTACATTGAGGTACATATCTACCCTTCCTAAGCTAACACTCGCCCCCTAAGGGTATATTGAGAGTCCGCCCAGAAAATAAGTCTAGGAGGCAAGCCATAAAAGTAAGCCTTTCGGGATAAGCCTAGATAGTCTAGAGAATAGCCTCGGGGAAGAGGGAGGTAACTTTAGGGATAAAGGATAGTCTTACAGAAGTTCTTTTTAGCTGAAAACATATCTTTCTTAGGGGGTGCCTTTAACTAGATAGAAAGTAGTGGTGTGCGGTTAGCCAGAAGGGGTGTATGTCACCTCCCCTCTATATGCCGTTTTCCAGGAGGTAAAGCAGTGATAATTTTATAGATCCAGGTCAATATTTCGTGCATTCTTTAAGCTAGGTCTAAGTTGGTATGTATATCGGGAGTCGCTCAAGGCCCCAGCCCAGCCACAAAACGGACGAGGGTGCAAATATGAGCCGTGGGCGTGTATGCTCCCCCTTGCGCGTTAGATATCTAACAAGCCAGACGACTCAAAGCTCTCTCTTCAAGGAAAATAGATCCCCAAATTGTACAAGATGCGGACGAGGCAGATTAGTATGAGAGTAACACCCCGATTTTGAGGTTCAAATTTCAGTTGGCGATTCAGTCAACTTGCTTCTCACACCCGATTCGGCTCAGCAATTCCCTCCGAGCACTGTATCCCGGAAGGCTTACCCCGGACGTGCTCGCAGACCTATTGACCTCCGCCCTGCGTTTCCACCCTCTGAGGCCAACAGCCTCGACGCCAACCTCGAGAGGCTGAGGTTCATTATTCTCCAACTCATTCTCGTCCTCGCACTCATCGTCACTCCGGATGTCATCCGCGCCGACGCCTTTGATAACACGAATAGCGACTTGAATGATCAGAAAGAACCAACATATAGTAAGGATCTGAAGAAATCCCAGGGCTCCAAGGAAACCCCACCGCACGTTGTCGCTGTAGCAAATAGTGCCTGAAGGGTTTCGAAACGGGTCAAGCATGTGCATCCATCCATGATCGGGCAAGGGAGTCGGACCGGTCAGGTTGTCCTGAGATCCATGGTAGCAGCCGATGGGTATAATTTCGGGCATGTGAGTCCAGATACTCCACATAGTTATCATATAGCAGACATGACGAGCGAGAAACCACGACATCATGAAGAAGCCGAACATTATATCACACAAGGTAGAAAACCCCAGGTACTTTAAACATTTGGCGAGCTTAACTGGATGTCAGATCGCATTATTGCAGGAATAGAAATAAGGTAAAGTGAAGGAGGCTTACTGGGAAGAATATATCTACCACGTCCATCAAGACTAGCACCAAGTTGGCGACTCGAGTTAGGTGCAATGCATATGAGGTGGAAATCAGCACAATGGTCACAATGTGGTGCGCAAACATCTGCCAGTGATCCTTGCGACGCGCTTCGATGTTGATAACAATGATCTGCTGCAGCCAGAAGGCCCATTGACATAGTATATATGCCTTCATGGTCCCAGTGAGCTCCCGGGTAGGCCAATCCGTAAACATCTCCCTCAAGTCCAAAAAGTATTTCGAGGTAGAGTAGATGTACTATGAAGCAGTCAATAACTATTCCGCCCACGGCATAGTAGGAGCCAGCGAAGAGCAGTCGCAACATACCACTCCAAGGGTCCAAAATACTGAGTAGTAGCATAGTAGCCATGCCTGCTCACAGAACCTGGTGATATCCTTCTTCTTCGATAACCCCCATTGTTTGGCTAGCGGTGCTAGGATATAGTCCATACACACAGCACGAAGGCCGGTGAAGAGGACGATGCAGAATCCAAGGAAGAAGAAGTCATCGCCGCCAATAGCATATGTCCCTGTCTTTGTGTTGTAGTGAGATATCGAGAAGATTCTGGAGGTGTATGGTCGCGCCTTGGGCAGACATAGGTGTGTGAGAAAGGTGACGGCAAGGAGGTTGAACGACAAGCCTGTAAAGTGATTGAATGTGTCAGTTCTGGTATTCTCAACGTCTTCAAGGACTTGTACAGGCAATATAGCGTCATGGAGCAAAGAGTAGGCCAGTCCTCTTGCCCTACGACTGGGGCGAAGCAACATCCTAGCTCTCTTGCTCGAAGCGACGACTGCAACTAGAGAGGGACCACATACCGATTTGATTGTCAAGGAGCCAGCGAACAAAGGTCCTAGGAGGTTTGTCGCCTATCCTTCTGGCTCTCGGGATAGTGACCTTGTTATTGCGCGATTCCACGCGCTCTTTCTGCCTCGAGAGCTCCGGTTTCAGCTTGCCCGTCATTATCGGCGTCGTCGCCAACGAGGAGCACTGGGGATCACGGTGGTCGAGCTTTGATTCGCTCATGATGAGCTTCGTGAATATTTGATCGGATTCTGGAAGAGGTTGCCCGAGGCGAATTGGGCCTTCGGGCTATCTAGTATCGAATGTCAGCAAACGCGGGAATATACTTGCTACTCCGTACTTTGATCCCACATTTCGTGGCACTAGGGGGTGTTTTCATAGGCAGAAGCAAACGCGACTTACTCCAAGGGGATTCGGCATACGGAGTACATCGCAAACATTTTGATGAAGAAACAAAGAACCGTCCGTTCCGCTGTGTTGAATAACCAAAGTGCGGTCAGAATTCTCATTGTCTCTTCAAATCTTGGGCTCATCCTGCCACCGCAGCTCATGGCCATGGCCACCATCGCTTCCACGCAAACATCTATATCTACACCTTTGCACCAGCGAGTATGTCGTCCTCTTCCATCGCCGACTCCGGTCTTCCCAGTGCCGGCTTCTTCGACGTTGGGATGTTGATCGGTCTCGTCCTGGCTCTGGCTGTCTGCTGCATGGCCTTACATCAAACCAGAAATTCCAAACAACAGAAACCCTGTAAGTATATTTCCCGCTTGGTTGAATTTTCGCTAATATATCGTGGTTCGTCATAGACTCATCGAAACCAGCCTGTTCATCAAATCCACGCTCCAAGCCAACAATAAGACCCCAGAAGCTCTCTATACTTGACCTTGAAATCCGATGAAAGGTTCGATAGTCTCATCTTTAAGGCCCCAGATCATGATCTAGCAAGGCGAACAAGAATATAGACACCCGAGGACGCGAGATAATAAGGAACGCGCGAGTTAGAAACGAAACCGAAGACACGAAGATATGGTAGGGGGTGCAGGTCAACAGTCTGGCTTCCCCGAGGACGAGCTAGGTACAAATCCAACTCGTTCTCTCTTCTGAAAGTTTGGGAGGATGAACGCCTCAGCTTCCACGCCCAAGTCGCAATGGAACACCGTGATAGAGGTGCTCTTGTGTAGTGAGACTGGGTATCGCTTTGTTATATCGTTCTGTCGCTGTCTGTTTGCTCGCCTTGTTTAATCGATAACGTGCTGGGTATGATCAGCTTTGACGAGGGTAGAATGGACTATAACATTGTATATATGTTTGTAGTCTTGATAGTTCTTGGGTTATATAAATAGACAGGAAAGAAAGATGATCAAGAGATAACTAAAGAGTGAAGATAACGTCGGATTTAGATTTTGCCACTCCAGACTAACTAAATGGTAGTTATTCAGTTATCCACAACCCCGTTCCTCTATAACTAAGTCATGAAATACGAGTCAGGGGTGGTATAGTGTCAAACATCGTAATATTGGTAGCATAGTTACTTGCAGAGACGATCAACAGTACCTCCAGCTCATGCCAACAGCACCAAACAAGTAAGATGATAACCTGAGCTGTATAGCACATATTAGGTTAAATCCACACATATATAACCGACTCAGAGAAAGTATTAGTTATCTTAATTATCAAACCAAACGAAAAGGAAATAAAAGAACACTTCTATATATACTATTCTCACAGCCACCTCGGATCCTGTTCATAGGTTCGATGAAGATTCGACTTTGTTGACAGGGGTAAGAGGCTTACCATCACCAAAGAAGAAAGCCTCGATATTGTCCATGGTTATTTGTTCAAAGTTCTGTACGATTGCCCGTGTTAGCTTCAGAGGCCGTTGATAGAGGAGAAAAGAGCATTGAGCTTACTGCTTGGGTATCAATGGTTGCTCCTCCGACATGTGGTAATAAGGTGACATGCCAATTATCCAGCAATCGGGCATTTATCTTGGATCTAAGACAGTATATCAGTAAAAACTGCATTTTCAGAAGAGAGGAGGGAGGTATACTCGTCTTGATAAACGTCCATCCCAACGCTACTCACTATCCCCTCATCGATAGCATCGGCCAACGCCTCTTCATCCACGCACTTCCCACGTCCAATGTTGATGACACGAACTCCGCGCTTCGCCAGCTTCAACGTTTCGGAATTAAGCAAATGGTGCGTCTCCGGCGTGTGCGGACAGGCTAGTATCACACAATCCGTAATCTCCAGCAGCCCTTTCAACTCTGAATGATAAACTGCACCACCTAACCTCGACTCCACAGCACTAGACTTCCTCGAGCGGCCGAAATAATGTATCTTCATGCCCAACGCCAGGGCCCGCGTGGCTACCGCTTGCCCGACCTCTCCCAAACCCACGATACCAAGGACCTTCCCGTGCGGGTTCTGCGCAACCTCGGAAATCTCCTCGTCGATATCGAAGAAGTTCCCCCGTCGTAAGGTTCGGACTTTATGTTCGCAGAAGCTGGTTCGTCGGAAGGTAGCTATGATTAGAAACAAAGCTAGGTCTGCTGTTGAATCATTTGCGCCTCCGGCACTATTGCAGTACCATATCTTATGTCGTGCCAGTTCCTCCGTATCCTGCCCGTCGTATCCATGGTTGGTTGAGGCGATTATCTTCAGCGACGCAGGTAGGTGAGGAATTAGCTCCTTGTTGAAGAGAGGGAGGTTGTTCATGAGTGTGTTGTTAGGTCTAATGATTCCGTCTATGGTTGAGTATTTTCCTCCCTTGCTGAACGCCTCGATGAGTTCTGGTCGTGGGATCTTGGTGTAATATAGCACGTTACAGCGCTTCTCAAGCTCTGACCAGCGCTCCGGGTAGAAACGTATCGGATTTCCGACGTAGAGAATGGTTGGTTTTCCCATGGTTTCTCGTTGTTATGCCGATACGGTGGTTCTATCTCCCTGCTTCGGTCATGTTAGCTACGATTCTCGCGCGCATTCTGAGCCAGCGTAGCTATACAAACCTGTTGTCCCGCCAAAGAAAATATCTTATATATATATCTGCCTGCAAGACCCGTGAGAGAAACGGTTATCCTGGAGTTTGAGGAATGCGGAGGAGATCCATCGTTGGTGATGCCCCACACGGAGCTATCTCGGAGTTGGAGGGGAAACATCTTCGTATTCCATCACGTACAGAGCCATACGCTGGGGACGATGGGATACCGAAATGCCGCCTGCTCGCTCTTGAAGAGAACATGAAAGTGGACGGCGAGATGATGAATCGATACACTGAAGCCTCTGTCGAACCTATCAGGATTGGTTTGTCGCAGTCGGCCCGCCGCGCAACATGCTTTCTTCTTCCTGTTTCATCTTCAAAGGGCTCAAAGGCTTACTTTCTAGGCTTGCGTCTGGTCCTTTGGGCTACTACAATGCAAGGAAGTAGAAGTGTAGCAAGCCTGAAGGGATATGCCTATTTATTATTATTCAGAAGTATTGACCCGAACATAGTACTAAGATATAGATGAAGCGCCTTATCAAACACACTTGATTCCTTCACCATCATTAAACCAACTCCTTGTCACTTACCCTCATACCTCGACGCTATTAACAAGGGCGAGGAGTTGCGTAGAACTAAAGACACCCTACTTGAGAGGCTTATCAATGCTCCAGGCAACCGCAAAGCGCTGTGCAAACTGCTTCTTGAAGATATGATGAGCACGCACTTGCACCTTGATATCACCACTGGGGACCTTCGTCCATACAACCTGTTCGACATTGTTCGATCGGTCAAAGTCCTTTTTATCACCCATATTGCCATGTCGTTCAGTGCCGTCGGGCGCGGTCACGATCAAATCCAAATCATTCTGAAGCGTTGCGCCAGAGGGATCAGACCAGACCAACGTCACTTTCAGGTTAGAGCTACCTCCTGGCACTTTGATGACTAGCTCGGAGTCAGTCTGGCCCTGACTGAGAGGTCCGCCCTCACGCCATCCGGCCCTGTCCTCCTTCGATTGGGAGATGGAGTTCTTGAGATGAACACGACCGTATCCGGAGCTAGCGTTGGGTGATGGGCCAGCTTCAGATGGGACGTATTGGCCGGGCAGCTCTATGGCGCCGTTGATGAGCATTGCCTTGATAAGGGCGGCGGATGGATCCTTTGTTCCGTTCTTGACGAGGGCTTCGCGGATGAGTGCTACTCCTCCTGCTACCAGAGGGGTTGCCATGCTTGTGCCTCCGTTGAAAAACCAGGCTGGATCAGTGCTCGTTCCAAACGTGGTGCTGGGCTTCAATAGCTTTGCCGAACGGGTGGATAGGATAGATGTTCCCGGTGCAACGATGTCGGGCTTAATGCGTCCTTCCTTGGTAGGACCGCGGGAGCTGAACGCTGCCATTCCGTTCGGGTGATCGGCCACACGGTCTTCATTGTACGGTTTGTTTGGGAACCATGGGGCGTACGTTGCTGTAATATCCGGACGATCATTCTCGCTTGCTCCCACGGTGATGCAGTTCTTTGCGGCGGCCTGGGCGCCGATTTGGTTCTTATCGTTGATGCCATCTCGATTCGCGTCAATGCCAGAGTTGCCGGCAGCGAAAAGGATGACCATGTCCGGATGATCCCAGACGAAGCGATCGATCTCTTCACTGTTGACGTTGTATGGGAGCTGACCACCTGGAGCGTTGCTCCCCCAGGAGTTTGTATGAATTCTCGCACCGTGGTCGTCATATGGCTGAATGAACAGCTTGGTGAGGTCGTCTGGGATACCTCCGAGCCCGTTGTTGCTATCTAACAGCGATTGCATAACCAGGGTGGCCTTGGGTGCAGTACCTTGGATTTTCCCGCCCATTTTTTCGGACGTTCCGTCTCCAAGAACGGAGCCGCAGACGTGGGTGCCGTGGCCATTTGGATCATCGGACGTTGCTGGATTCGTGCGTCCGAGAGCGTATAGATGCTTGACACGCCCCTTGAAGGCTGGGTGGGTAT
The DNA here is from genome assembly GCA_032989685.1 of Arthroderma sp. PD_2. NCBI lineage: Eukaryota > Fungi > Ascomycota > Eurotiomycetes > Onygenales > Arthrodermataceae > Arthroderma > Arthroderma sp. PD_2. The sequence continues at coordinate 12,167 of JANTQJ010000465.1, forward strand.
CTGTCGTGCTGCCCTTATCGAAGCCAGTATCGCCAACAGCAACAATCTGGCCCTCTCCTTCAAACGGTAGGGCATTGATATCATCGGCCTTCTCACTACCAATAGCATGGTCGCCACTGGTATCAACATCGCCCTTGATGATCGGGACAGCCTTGTTGTTGAACAGCACTGCCGGATGAACTTCATGGATGCTTCGAACGCCGTCGATAGCTGCGACTTCATCCAAGTCCTGCTCCTCGATAATCATTCGGATCTTCTTCGATCCAACGTTGAGAGATGAAGTGTCTGCTCGTGCAACCATGACAAGGGCCTCATGCAGCTCCTGCGAAGTAGCGTCTACGTCATGGTGAAGCACAACATCCACTGTACGACGACGAGAAGATTTCGGCACGGTGTTAGAAAGCGCACCAAGCGTGTTTGTGCCCGGTGGTACAGTTTTCATCGTCGACTGGATGACGAACATGTCTAGGTAGATGTTTGCCCATTCCACGAAAGGGAGGGAGCGGATGGCTGCTAGATCGGCTGGCTTGTAGCTGCAGAGGTAAGTCTTAGCCGAGACATATTCCTGGATATCAACGCCTAGGCGCTCGAGCTCGTCTTCTTGGTCATCCTCGAGCAGCTCCTTGGTTTGGACCAGGATGTAGTTCGATTTGGAGGAGTCTTCCGATTCAAGGCCAAGGGCCTGGAGGACTGGCCTTTGGCTCTCAGGGTTGAGATCGTTCCCGTTGATTGATATGACAGGCATGATTGCTAATAAACAGGATAAGATGGGGGAAACAGACTAGCAACCTATTGGGATAGATTGTGTAAAAGTCTTTTTAAAAGGGTATACGGTGTATCAGTCACTATGTGGAAGGGGGGTAAGCGGTTAGATATAAGGATGAAGGAAGGTAGATGGACGAAGGGGTTAGATATGGCCTTAATAAGGAAAACAGCCGATTCACGCAGATGCTTCAGTCACCATAACGGCTGAAGTCACAGAATAAATCACCAGAAAAGAGAACAGCAGCTCCCTTTTATAGACAGCTCGACGTCCTGTCCATCCAGTGGCAGCACATGCTGTAGAGAGGGGTTATCTCGCCCCCCCTCCCATCAGCCACAATTTGCTGTATAATGCATCCAATATCAGCTGCAGGTCGTTGAACTCTCCCTCTTTTCCATGGTTTTTTACCGGTTCAGCTCAGCAGGAGCTGGCTAGACGAGAACTCAAAAGATAACCCTTACCAGCTACATCCAACTATATAGACAGAAACAGTCTGCGGCATCCCGAGCTGAGCAATGCTCCTAGCCATCGCAAGTCCGGTTGTCGTCATGTAGCTGAGAGAAAGACAGCATAAAACGACCAAACAGACGTCATCACTAGACGACAAGAGAAGGAATCAAGGCTGATTATTAGCAAACTAGAAGTATAGCTAAGGGAACCCCTCGCAATCTAGTTTGGAGCGGCCCGGCTTCAGATCAGCCACAGCGAGTCCTTACTGGCTGGTCATCGGCATTGCTTTTACTTGGTCAGGCCAAACATGCAACGTCCAGCTGAGTTCTTAACTGGAAGATATGTGTTACTTGAGGGGCGTCCGTCCGTCTCTCGCATGGGACAAGGAAAAGAAACGAGGAAGCTATCCCTGATTTCCATCAGGCTGGAGATGATAGATGTCGTCGTCTCACGAGATTTGTTTTCATAGACGCTGTTGTCGCACGAACGGGGGGCGGATGGCGACCGATGCGAGCACACGGCACAAGTATCAACGGCAATAAGGAGTATGCAGTGGTTATGGTGACTGTCAAACAAAAACACAATTATATACGTAGAACTGTTGCGAGGTAGTCTTCCTAGTAATTTTGAGGAGCTACCTAATAAAGCGAGGTCACTGCCTCCTTATCGAATACGTCGTTACTCAACCAATAGAATTCTCTTTTTCCAAGTACAGGATACCAAACGATGATATTACTGGTTGATATTGTCTATATAAGCTTATGATGCCGACAGGTCAAAATATCCCTGCGTCACACAGTTATAAAATAGTAGACTCATCACTGAAGGTGGAATAGTATGACTAAGTTAACTGCATGCTGGTTTGATATTAGGGTAGTTTTGTACCTATGCATGGGATTCATAAGCATTGAGGGGGCCGGGGGTATAAAGCCAACCGCCCAACCATCTGCCGAGCAACATTCCCCTGAGAGGTGTCAACCACAAATAGGAAATTAGCGCTTAGCGAAAAGCTGACTTCCCGTGAAATTTTCCAACTTAATGCCGTAGTGTACTCGAATCACCCCTCGTCCAAGAGATTAGGGAGTGGCTGGGCGGGCGTTCGCTCGTTACCTCCTGTAGCCCGTCGTACATTAAAGAAACCCGCATAAGGGCCCTTCCTTTGGTATGGCTCTCCCCCTAAGCCTACCCCCTAAACCTACCCCTAAGCCTCCTCCTTCCCCCTAAGCTCCCTCACTAAGCTCTTCCCTAAGGCCCTAACGCTCCCTTAGCCCTAACGGGGTGATTGTAGGCCCCTTAGGGGAAGAAGGATATCGCTTTTTGTTACAGGATTGCCTAGTTGAAGAAAACGTAGTGACTAATCCTAAATATAGAGGCTTTACTCTATACCGTTAGGTAGTGTGGAGGGGCAGCTGAGCAAATATTTTAGCAAACAGGGGCATCCGAGTAGTTAACTGATTAATTAACTGACCATTTAGATATTCCATGATAGCATCTCGTCATAGAGGGAAACGTTTATCATGATATTGACCCGCAAAAGCTTCCGGGAACTGGGCCTCTACATTCTTCCCGGCTGCCACCGGGGACATATGGTTTAAGCCCCCAGCATACAAAGTCGCTTTCGTAGAATCCCATCGGTTTCGGGCCATCCATAATGTACGTCGATTCGTGGTCAATAAACCAGCTGGCGTCATTAGCATTAACAGATACATTTTCCAGTGTGAGTTCGACTCACCATTTATTTTCCTGCTCGTCGTAGATGATGTTCTCACGCCGTGGGTCCGCGGGATCGGTCAGATATGACAAAAATTTACTTCCAAAGAGAATTAGCTCAGCTTTTGGAAATAAACGGATAGAACCATACGTATAATCTCTAC
>JANTQJ010000466.1:0-15247 GCA_032989685.1 Arthroderma sp. PD_2
TCCATCGCCAGAGGTGCCGGAGACATCTACCTCCGTCTGCCCACCCGTCCCGACTACCAGGAGAAGATCTGGGATCACGCTGCCGGAGACTTGCTCGTGCGTGAGGCTGGCGGTGAGGTCACCGACATCCACGGCAAGAGACTCGATTTCAGCATCGGCCGCACCCTCAAGGACAACAAGGGTGTCGTTGCCGCTCCCGCCACCATCCACGCACAGGTCATCGAGGCCGTCAAGGCCATGTACGCTGCCAAGGCTTAGATTATCCTCTCTCTCCCCCTTCTTTTTATTACGAGCAAGCTGGTTGTATAGACGGTAGTCTATGGTTTATGAGTATGGTCTTATCAGGGTGACATTTAAACCACGCGTGGAATGAAATGAAATACAAAAGATGTATATAAATACACATAACGCCGAATGACATATATATTGTACAATGCAAAAACATGAACAATTCCAAGATTTCCAACTTTATTTGATCTTCTTCGCCTTCAACTTGATAGTCTCCCCGTTGACGAATATTCCCTTGCCCTTGTAAGGCTCTGGAGGTCTCCATTTCCTGATCTCAGCTGCGAACTGCGTCACAACTTCCTTGTTGATGCTCTCGAGGAGCAGCGTTGTTGGCTGCGTCGTACGAGCCTTCACGCCCTGCGGAATACCAAGCTCAACAGGATGGGCAAATCCGACCTTCAAGGAAACGAATTGCTGTCCAGGGTATTCGACGGTCGGTATAGTGACCGCAGTAGGCTCGACGGAGGCACGGAAACCAACTCCCACCAGTTTCAAGATGCATATGTGGCCCTCCGAGACACCGAGGATGTAGTTCCGTAGATGCTGGCGGATGGTTCCTATGATATGCCATGTTAGCAAAACAGTTCTTTACCCAAGTAAAAATGGGCTGGAATATCTTCATCGCACCCCACATAGCAGCCTGGTGCTTGATAGTCGCATCCTGCACCTCGAACGAAGCCTTTCTCGTCTCTGGGTCATAGTTCAGTGTCGAAAACGGTGGAATCTTCAATGTCATCGACCCTTCATCACAAGTTAGCCCCAGAATTTCGTGTCCAGCCGTTGCTTGGGTTCTCCCTTACCCAATGGTCCCGTTACATCAACTGCAGTAACAGGCGTATATTCTGCGCTCGCCCTCGACGACGCCTGGGCCCGGGGTAAATCGCGAAATTTCAACGACACCTCCGGGGGCACCGCGATGGACGCAGCACCAATTCGTGACTCTCGTGGCGCGGAGGTAGAGAAAGGTTGAGCTTGAGATTTCGGCGATCGCGAAAAGGCAGGAAGCAGGAAAGACGGCGGTGATGCTGAAGTCGAAGCTGCATTGAGCCGAGACGACTCTCGGAGGAGCTGTCTGCAGCAGTTCCGGGATGCTGCCAATGCCATACTGACAAGTTCTGTGTGTCTGTTCAATGTTCTTTGCTTGCTGTCTTGACATCAACTATTTTTTCCCTCTAAGAGCATTTGATGCATCACGTGATGTGAGACTATTTCAACCACCAAAGAATAGGAAGAAAGGGAAAAAAAAAGAAAACATCATCAACAGCGCGTTAAGAAGACATTCACAACCCTCACATTCAGCTATCTTCATATCTTCATTTATATAGACGCCAGGCGTTAACCTCTCTATACCCAATGATCTGAACAATCTTGTAGCAGCTTAACTTCAGACCGAGCTGTCAGGCTTGATACCCTTTCTTCAAATTATCTGGCAAAGCTCATTTGGCAGTTGAAAGCTCTTCTTTTTTCCTCTCTCTACGTTGTGGACGGCCAATATATCTTCTTTTTAGACGTTCAAATCCCATCTCCTCGGTCAATCCTGGTCCCTTTTTAGCTCAGTTACTCTAGTTCAGCCACAACAATGGCACCTAGGGCGGCAATTTCTCCAATTCTCCACATGATTTTTATCTTTTTCCAGGTCCAACTCTCCATATCCGCCGTGGTCGGAGCTACTGCGCTTAGATTATCGTCATTTCGAGGTAAAAAAGCTCCAGCTGGCCTCGAGTACCAAGATCTTGACATATTCTCAGATGACAGCTCCAAGGCCACAATTGATTTCTCCTCATTACTTCAAACGAACCCAGCGGACCACAGTGACATCTTCTCTGAAGCCCTTCAGTTACTAGATTCCATGCAGCACGCGCCGTCGTGTAATCAGCGCGCCGTGGCAAGCTTGATAACCTCATGTCAAGTGTTGTCGTCAGGAAAAAGTGAGAGGGGACAATACTCGGCGTCAGACTTGGATCATGTCAAATCACTATATGCTGCGAGGCTGGCTATATGCGAGGTAACTGGTGCCGGAGCTGCTGTACCAGATCGGTGCTCGGGTATATTACCTTCTCGTGACGACGAGCTCCCCATCTACAAATTTAAGATACAGCCTTCTCAAAAGTCGGAGCAACAAGATGTTATGTCCGGGAAAATACTGGCACCATGTCTCAGATCCTTAGAATCAAAGCCACAATGGTGGACTAGCTATAGTAATAGCCGACAGAACGCTGCAGTGATGTGCCATGCTGCCCGATTTGATGTGGAAAAAGAAGAGCTACTTAACCATCACAGAATCCTCACGGAAGTCACTTCTGGGTTAAATAGTCACCTGAATCGCTCGCTAGAGAATGCTTATACCCAAGCCACACAACAACGGGAATTTTTACGCTCGGTCGATGATCTACGTCTAAAATTACTCCGTAATCTCCGCAAAGATAGTGTGGCTATTCAGGGCCAGTTGATGGAGTTCCTAAAAGGAACCAAAGATATCTTTCGGGACGCGAATGGGGAATTTCAGGGATTTGTCAAGGCTTCTCTGGCAGAAGCGGCTACCCTATCCAAGGTATTCCCATTCTATCAACTAGAACGAGTCATGATGTTTTTCCTTTTCTTTCTATCTAGAAGAAAAGGCTGGTTCTAATCGAGAGTAGCAAATTCAACTTTCAATTCGCTCGGTTCAAGAGGTGAAACAGGCCTTGGGTGAGGTTCTTGTCGACGGAGTGAAGCGAAACTCAGAATTGGTCGCTGCAGAGAAAAGTGCCCTTCAGTCGAACTCTCACCTCATAATAGATATTCATCGCTCGCTCTATGAAATAAAGACTGTTGGAGTAGGATCCATGGTGGAAGAGCTAAGTCACCTTCAGGCGTCGATGGTAGGTCCCTCCCGCTCTTGTATATATAACCAGCTAACAGGTTAATAGCGTTCTTTGGGCGAAACGGTTTCCAGTGTTAACCAAAAACATACTTCCCTCGATGATGTAAGAGGTATAGCTTCGCTCAGTGAAACTAGTAAGAGCTGCTAACCCTGATTTTCAGCGCATGAAACAATTCGATGACGCGTTTCATAACTTTGAGCAGAAAGCCGCTATTCTACAGAATATGATGGTTGTGCAAATTATGAACCAAACTCGCCTTCAACAATCAATTCACGAGGACCTCCGTTCCACGCAAGCTCTTCTACAGAACATTACAAACTCCGCTATATATTTGCAGACTGCCATTGGGGATGCCCAGTCGGTTTTTAGAACATTTAGTCTATGGACAGGACCATTAGCATCTATGGTATGGTGGTCATGGTGTGCTGTGACATTTTGCATCTTCACTATATTTAAGACGAGGGCAATGGTATACGTTCTTCTCATCTGCGGTGAGTGTGCCCTATTTCAACGGTGACTTTCGTATACTTATAAGCATTCATTAGTATGCGGGACTGCATTGCTTACTTCAGGGGCACTTGACTGGCTGAAGGCCATCGAGAAACCCTCTCTTAGCGCTATTCGCGAGGCGACCTACGTTGAGATAACCTGCTTTGCTCTGGGGCTTGTTTTCAGCGCCGTCGCCGTTACTATGATGGTAGTCAAAGGATACCTTCCACTCCCCCTGAGGAGTAGCAAGGTCACCGCAGTATCAAGCTCAGATATGATAGGCCTCCCGTAGGCTTCCATTTCTTGATGCTGCCCAAAGCTTGAACTCTTGTCGAACATTTCCAGCATTCCCCCACAGGCCTCATTCTAATATCTTACGGTTCCTTATATTTCAGAATTTAATAACATATCACACCCATCACTACATTACGGTCACTCTAGCTCCTATTTACTTTTATATCCATGTCATTCATGCAACTTGAAGTCTCCAATACCTTTTATTCCATGGTATTCGGTGACATCAGGTCTTTCACGTTTCACTCGCTCAGATATACCACCTCCCTGTTTATTACGCTACAGTTTGCACTTAATATCAATGATAAATCAATCATACTCCTAACAATAATAATAACAAGCAAGATAATTCACAGTTCTATAAGGTGATACATACGAGCGAATAGTAACCCAACGTTTCCTTATTATTCTAAATCCGCTAGTCTATTTCTATGAAAGGCTACGTTCGTAGGTTTTCAGTTCGGAACTATCACAGGTAGCGGCGAATCAGTGACACGCTGCAGGTAAATTCGATGGTTGTTGGCAATCCTTGAAGCCAGTCGTCTTAAGTCCAGGGTATCTCAAGTAGACAAGGATGAGTGTCTCACTTCCCCCTTAAATGATGACGTTTTGCACTGATGAGTAATAGAAACAGCGCGTCACTCTGTGATATAGCAAGTTCTTGCTTTTCGATTTCGTCGCCAAATCGGGTTCGCAAAAGACTCTAGCGTATAGAGTTGCTAGGACTGCGCAGATGGCAGAATTGTTTGATATCCTTTCCACTATTCATCTCTTTTTCCGACTAACGACTTTGGTGAACCCATCATCGTCAACTTCTGGTTCTTCTCGCTGCTTTGGAGCAGAACGAGGGGCGGGCGCATCCGCCATTTCCGTATCTTCGTCGTCCTCATCCTCATCGTCGTCATCATTCGCGTAGTAATCGTCGTCGCTGTCGTCGTCATTTCCATTCACTCCAACCCTATTGACGATATTGGTTGGTAGTTTGCTACCACCATTCTGCTCGTTGACTTTAAACTGCTCCCACATCGACTGAACATGCTCGAACTTCCCTTTCTCGATCTCTGCTTTCAACTCGCAAATCTGGTCCGCAACTAAGCTCACACTCCCGTCATCCACAACGACGTCAAATTCATCCGTCATCACTTGTATCAAAACATCTTCCAGGTCCTGCGCATCTGTTTCTGGTCGAGTGCTGAATAACTCCGCAATGGCACCACAGAACCAATCGCGTTTAGCACTGGAAGTAGGACCTCCCCAAGATGATTCAACCGCCAACGTAAGAGAGGACCATGAGTATAGGGAAAGAGTGATAGCGAGATCAAGTTGGGCGGAGGGAGAAAGAGGGGTTCTCTCCTCCGGTTTAGCGGGTGTCTGCTGCGGCTGTGTAGTCTCCATTGCGAGAAGCCAATAGCATAGGGCAAAAGAAACTTGGTATAGCTAGACAGAAGCTGTAAGCTTTAAAGGTACAACAGCAGTCCGATAATGGCCTTGAATTTTGATACTGAAAAAATAAAATAAAATAATGCAGAACGGAAAATAGAAATTGCGGTAGATCAATTGATTAATAAATGACTAAGCGCAGGGCTCCGATAAAATCACGGGATCTTCCCCCGGAAATTTCAACTTCAACTCCAACTTTTGGCTTGAATAAGAACAAAACCGCTGTTATGATATTGCTATACGGAGTACCATCACAACAAAAGCACCCGTACTTACTATCAAGCTTTAAGGCACACCATATACTAACTTCTCTTTCGATGGGTAGCTAGCAGGCTGTCAACCACTCGACGAATATAGGGGATTCCCAAGGACCCAAGGTAGAATCTCCGCGGTAGCGCTCAGAAGATGAAAAGTAGGCCAAAGCCCAAGGATCTATAAAGCTCGGATTTGTCGAATTCGTTCAATAACCAACGCCGCCCATGAATCCACGCTTATAGCATAGGCTGATTCTGCGGGAGCGGTAAAGGGATAAGACAGCCTCGTTTACTGATGCATTCATACTCAGAGCTCCACCTTTATATGGGTTACGACTGTACCTACCCGAACCTCTTGTAAGTATATGGGGGCGGGCACGGGTACATATTATGCATTAATGAGGAATATCATTACTATGTACGGAGTGGGCAACTGGTGAATAATTCCTTTTCAAATATCGGCGCCAATCAGAATCCCAAACGCGGCCAGCTATGCGGGAGGAAAGATGGCTCATCTCCCCTGATGTGCAGAGTTTGCACGGAGTAATATAACGACATAGTTATATCCCAACATCAAGACGGCCATCTTCGCCTTTCCGTCCACTCGGCCATGACAGTGGATACAATATGACCGTCATATATCTCGCTCTGCTGCTCCTTTCCTCGATAGTACGACCTGCACAGGCATACGAGCCAAAGGATTGCACAACCTCCTTTATCGAGCCGCCAGGACGCGAGGGCCTGTTGGTAACCTACAGAAATGGCGGCCTAATCAACGCTACATGGGGGGACTTTACGCTCGACTATATATCGTACTGTGTTGGCCTCGAATATGTAAATCCTGCGCTGTGGCTTGTGTCGTCGGACTTTGTTAGGGAGCCGTACCAGAAGATTGTGATAGGTAGGCTCTTCCACACGCCGTAGAAAGGCAGGGTATCCAGGTTGATTTCTAACAGGTGGATCATAGATAATGTTAACATCACTGGGAGTGAACCGAAATCCTATCCCGTCCCTCTAGACATCCCAGAGCAATTCCTGCGCGATACGTTTCACTTCCAGCTCGCGATCCAAGGTATCGATCAAACAAAAGGCAGAACATTGGAGTATGACACGAAAATTCCCTCGCTATCATCCTCGCGCTTCATAGTTGCGGACAACTCTTCAAACCCGTCACAAGGGCCGTCCACAAGTACCATGAGAAGCGCAACACCAGCATCCACAGGTGATATTCCCACTGCAAATCCGAGTGCAAGTGCGAATTCTAGCCCCAGCGCCAGTGCAGGAGAAGGTCTCGGGACTGGCACGAAAGCCGGTATAGGCGTGGGTGTGGGCGTAGGCGCCATCGCTCTAGCTGCGGGTGTATTCTTTATCCTGAGGCGACGGCGTAACAAAAGAATGAGCCCAGTACGGCCTCACGAGATGCCCAACTCGCCCCCTCGCAGTGAGGTGAGTGGCATCCCAAAGGAACAGCTGAGCGAGGTCCCTGGCTCGCTTCCAATACACAGTGAGATGCCAGGGGAGTCCGTCAAGCGCGTCGAGTTGCCATAGCGAGACGTTCCCTAGCATGTATATATACTGCGTATAAGTATACAATTGTACTGCGTAATAGAGCTGTTGTCACGCATTTGAAACAATCAATATCATGACTAGTATAAACAATAATTCTTCTATATTGCTATCTCTTTACACGGCTCTTACGTCATCTCAGTTGCCATTCACGTGACTACCCCAGGGCCTGGATGACCTCATAAGTTCCAAGGTTGCTATTCCTTTTCTCTTTTTCATCTTTTGACGAGTAAACAACAGGAGCAAACTCGAAAGGTTGGAGGCTGCAATCATTCTGTGGCGGTCGTATCGCTAGAGGATGACGCTGTTTTTTCTTCTGTCTCGTTTAGAGCCATGATTGCTGCCCAATGGTAGGATATCTTGTACCGAATCTACTCCGTACTGCATACAGCCACCATTCTTTACACATATATACCCATGCCATTCAATGATAGTTCTAGGTCTACAACTGCTGAAATAGTATATAACAGACTGGCTGCTACAATGCCTTTCAATATCTTTTCAGTGGCCATCCATTCCTCTTTCACAGCTGTCTCTACCGGGTTGATGCATGTAGGACGTCCCCAATTGAATATCCGAAGCCTACTTCTCCCAGGATGTGCTAATTCGGAATTTGTTCGGGTAGTATCTGGGAAAAAGGCCGGACAAGTCTGCGCCAACAGCTCACTTCTCTTACCATGGTGGTCTCGAGGTCGTTAGGCGGTTCCTTGAGCATGCGGCGCGCCATACAGTTGAAGAACTGCAGGCTTTTACGGCCCAAAAAGTGCCTACATCATACTGGGTGGCAATAGGGAATGTAATCATTCCGCCTGAGCATTTGGAGTCGGCATCTCACATCCTAGTCGCGGAGCTGGGCCCAGAGGGCGTATCTCTGGTTGGGGGCAGCAAATGGTGGCAGTGGAGGGATACAGAGGCTGCTCTGGTTGCAGAATGGCTTGAAACAACACGAGACTATAATGACCGACGGACAAGGAATGCGAAATCTAATCGCATAATCCTCTACGTGCATGGCGGTGCTTATTTCTTTGGGAGTGTGGATACACACCGTTATCAATTACAACGACATGCCAGGAAGTTAAAGGCTCGAGTTTTTGCTCGGTAAGAGTTGGCATTCTTCCGTCGTTCATATAACATGCTAACACGTACCCCTTTTTAGTAAGTGTATTATTTTCCGTTGATTTGACCGTGCTGCCCATTTATAATATTGACGATAAAACAGCACGTTTTCGGTTAGCTCCCCAATTCCCATTTCCATGCGGACTTCACGATTGTCTCGCCACATATCTCTACCTCATAACTATTCAGAGACCGGAAGAAATAATTCTAGCTGGTGATTCTTCTGGTGGAGGAATGATTATGTCGTAAGTAATATAATAATAGGAAAACATGAAGTTTGTAGTTGACAGGACCTAGGATGCTGGTCACACTTCGTGATCAAAACGTGCCATTACCTGCTGGGGCAGTCCTTATATCTCCTTGGGTGGATTTGACCCACTCCTTTCCAAGCGTTTCGGGTACAGGAGTGGATGACTACATTCCCATATGCGGATTTATGCACCGGCCGTCAATGGCATGGCCACCCCCGAATTCAGATGAATATGGTATCGAGTCAACGACTGGTGAGAAAATTCTTAATACAATAAACTCTCCGCCTGCTTTAGACAACACCTCTAGCCTGGATACCAAAGCAATTGAAGAATTCTACACCCGCCACGCTCGTGCAACCACTCAATCTGCTCACGTTGACGAATATACAACCTCCCAAATTCCTGGCTCAAGCAGCCGTCAACACAATGCACATATGCTTGGGGAGCTTCTCCGGGTTGATATAGATGGTGCAACTGTTGAGATAAAAGACCAAATCCACATGTACACGACAAACAAGCTGATATCACACCCGCTTGTTTCCCCTGTCATGCAACCATCACTAGGAGGACTTCCACCACTGCTCATACTTTCGGGTGGAGGAGAAATTCTACGTGACGAGCAAATTTACCTTGCACACAAAGCGGCAAACCCAGAAGCATATCCTCCAAATGACAAGTATCTTGATCGGTATGACCCCAACCGCGAAATACTTTCTCGTTATAGACCTACATATGTACAACTCCAGGTTTGGAATGGCCTTTGCCATGTTGCACCGACCCTCAGCTTTACACGGCCAGCAAAATATATGTATAGATCTATTGCCCAGTTTTCTGCGTGGGCATTGTCGAGGGCTCAGGAGTCAAGTATCGACATACCAGAGGCCTCCCCTTCATCATCTGGCGAGGTTCTACTCACCTCTGGTCAAGGAGATGTAACAAAGAGGCAGGCGTCGGAAGCACCGCAATTTACAACTGTTGGGAAAGCTGGTGACTCCATTCCTCCTTTCAAGAACCATATGATCCGCCAACTCGTTGACCCAGAGGGCAATTTATTTCCACTTCCTGATGAACACGAGCTCCCAGCACTTCAGGTTCCGCGCAGCCAGATTGGAGTGCCCAAACCGACACCAGTTCGCCGCTGGCTTGCAGCAAAGGGGGAATGGGATTCCAAATTTTCCAAAGAAAAGGAGATATTGCAAAAACAACGAATAAAACATGTCCCACTAGGAGTCGAGGATATTGCACCCGGAGATCGCCCACCGCCAAGCTCCCAGGCTGCACGACGAGGGATTACGGTTAGTAGAGTTCGACACCCAGCGAAGAAGAGCATCCTACTCTCCCTCTGGAGTAAACTTGGGGCTGTTCACGACGCGAAGGCTGTGCGAAAGGAAGAGAAAGAAGACGTCGACGAGGAATTTCCCACATTATGGCGCGGAGGTGTTCAGGGCGGACAGGAAGCTACAACCAATAGCACACGTCCGAGAGGCTGGAGTAACACTCGTGTTATCACGGATATTGGTCAATCTAACGAATCCCAACGTGACCTTGCCACCAAGTCAGGCAAGACAACCCCTGAGGCCTCTATTCCGCAAATCTGGAGGTCCCCCACCAGCGAGGAATTTTCAAAGACATACTCATTGCCCAGGCGCAACAGCGTCTACTCGCAACCATATGACACGGACCCGGAACGTAGGGAAATCATTAGACCTGCCATTGAGCCGCCTTTAGATGAAGCAAGTATGCGGGCAGTCCGGCATTCCGAAGGGGTTATTAGCCTTCCGCCAGCCTCATCCTCCCCTATATCTAATCATGAGCCGCCGTTCGAAGCAACGTCACTGCTCCCGGGGGCCAAGACCGCCGAATCCAAGCCATTAGTTAATGGACTCGAGGACACTACTCAACCCTTCGGGCCCAGCGGCACAATAAAGGGCACTAAGAAAGATAAACAGATGAAGTTTGACTTCGATTCTGCGTCGCGCGGCAATTCGCCTTCAGAGCTCGAACCATTCCCTCCAATGCCTTCAGCGGGGAGTATTGATGCTCTAGAAGCTCAAAGCGAGTATTCTAGCCACTACTCTAGCCATTATTCTTCCAAATAGAAAGGAGGTAAAAGGTCAGAGCCATGTAGTAACCTAGCACAACACTGCTGCCCCTGCAAATAAAGAGAGAAAGAAGGAAAAAGAAATTGATATTTATAGCTACTAACTCTTATGGGCTGTTTGCTATAATATCGTCTTATGATGTAATCCTTTTGGTTTTGTCTCATTCGGTCACTGCTCCGTTGTCGTACAATTTTGATATTTTAATTATTTCTAGAGTCATAATACCACAATATACTTAATTGTTTCTTATCATTTCATTTAATGTACACGGATAATAATAATATATCTTCAGAAATGCAAAAGTATCCAGAGTAGTCATGACACCTCTATAGTACAACATATTGTAATAAAGAGAAGGCTTGGTGCAATTAATTCCGGCGTATCAATGATAGCTTGTGAGGGAATCGGCCCAGCCGAAGGTGCCATATTCAAGCGAAGTCAAACAATATCAATCTCTCACCACTGAAGCCCAATCTTTTCAGCAACCCTTTTAGACACGTCCAAAAATGCGTTTCGTCGAGCGCTTCTATCGTCTCTTTCCTCGGCTACCACAGTAGGCATACCCCTATCCGCATCTTCACATACTCGTGCATCGAGGGGGATGTCTCCTAGAAAATCAATGCCAAGGCGTTTGCAGGCTGCAACTACGCCGGTATTATCGCCGTGGCTGTGTTCATGTTCAGCTGCCTCACCTTCAAGGACGGTCTTGTTACCTGGTCGGGAGAATATTTTCGTTTGTTTGCCACAGTGTGGACAGGCGAAATATGCCATGTTCCGCACCATCCCTAAAACAGGAACATTCATCTTGTCAAACAAACCGAAACCCCGAACAGCATCGCGCAGTGCGATATCTTGGGGTGTCGACACAATGACGGCGCCATCAACCACAACCTCTTGGTTGATTGTAAGCTGTACATCACCTGTCCCTGGGGGAAGGTCTAGTATGAGAACATCTAGCGGGCCCCAGGACACAGAGTGGAGAAGCTGGTTCATTGCCTTGCTGACCATGAGACCTCGCCAGGATATGGGAGTTGTGTCCATGAGCGGCGAGTTTGGATCGTCCGTCAGATGTCTCGCATCTTCTGGGGGTGGTGGGAGCAAGTACCCCATTGACATCGATTTGAGGCCATAATTCGTCAGAGGAATAAGGCAGTTATCTGATAAAGGAGAAAAAGCGCTCAGCTTCTTACTCCGGCGATAGAGTTAGGGAGGACACATACTCCCGTCAAGACGCGGTTCGCCGGATAGATTTAGGAGAGTAGGTATGGATGGGCCAAATATATCTGTGTCGAGGATACCAGTCCGAAACCCTCGTCTGGCGAAGGACAATGCAATATTTACTAATTGAGATCAGTATCGTGGTCGCGTAGAAAGCAACAGTGGGCGTCTAACCTGCAATTGTAGACTTCCCAACCCCTCCCTTTGCGGACGAAACGGCTACGACCTTATTAACATCCCTTATCTTCCGCTTCTGAGGCAGTCCTCGTCGGCTTTGGAATGTCGGCGGAGTCCCAGACTTGGGCAGTCCCTAGTAGGTCATGGTTAGCTAGAGCTCCAAGGCTAGAAGAAAGACAGACGGGCGTACTAATGGGTTTTCATGCTGAAGCTGCCTACAAGTGGAAAAGAAGGCCCGCCGCATGGTATTTGCAGCTTGCAGACGGCGTCGTGAAAGCTGTGGTTGTTCTATTGTTTGATATCGTCTTTTCGCGATTGGAAGTTTGGATGGGAAGAAACCTCGGCAAAACTTGCTCCGTCGCGATCGCAGCTTAAAGAGGGAAATTTTTCACGGGCAACTAAAATTCAAAGCTTTTTTTTATTAAGAGTCGGAGTAAATTATTTCAACTCCAACTCACGAAGAAGTACTCTTGCATATATATTCACGATGTCGGCGAAGAAGGGACGCAGTAAATCTCGAGCTGAGCAAATTGCCGAGCTTGAGGATCCCACACCCAAAGGTAGGTTCCAATCGCTCGTTATCTCTCAAGTAACAGCCAACTAACATAGAATAACTAGAATTTGATCCAGAGGATCAGAGTGATGGCGCACGGGATAGCGATAGCGAAGGGCCTAGCGATAGTGACAATGCGGATGCCGGGAGAGAGCATTATGAAGCCGTAAGGTATGTTAAAAAATGCCTTGTTTCAGAGTTTCCATGTTAACAGGCGAACAGTGAGAGCAAACTCCGACAACCAGCTCAGGTCGAACTAGGGCGCGAATATGCAGGTTCGCGGGTTAGTCGACAGGATCTGAATGGCTATGATTCCAGCGAGCATGAGTCTACCGAGGGGGTTGATAGTGATGAAGACAGTGGTAGCAATGGCGCCGAAAATGAAGAAGATGATGATGAAAACGACGACGATGACGAAAGCGGAGATTCAGAGATGGGTGGCATGGAATCAGATGAGGGCGATAACTCCGGGTCCGACATGTCTGATGAAGACGAGATGGAGGAGGACACAAAGAAGAAGTCGAAAACGCAGCCCAAGAATACAGTTGATAACGACCGCGAAGAACTACGACGATTGATGGCCACCGGTGACAAGATGGTAACTGCATCGATATCACAGGCCGCCAAAGCAGACGCCACCAAGGGCATAGCTGTTAAGCAACAGAGACTAGCCTTCGACGCCTTGCTGAACACGCGGATCAAGCTACAGAGGGGCGTTACTGCGTTGAACAGTGAACTGGCGGAGCTATCTGCTCCATCCGACCAGAACGAAGAACTAATTAAGTCTGCCGAAACTGCTGCATTGTCACTATGGAATACACTGGGTGATCTCCGACAAACGCTCGCCGACCACTACGCTGCGGGCAGTGCGAACCCGAAAAAACGCAAGAGGCCTGCGCCTGCAACAACATCAACATCTTCAGCTGATATCTGGAACCAGATGTGTGAACTGGAGGCGCAGTCACTCTCACACCGACGTGGAGTACTCGATAAATGGTCTCGAAAAGTGCGCGGAGCCCGTAGCAGTACTCTGTCTAATAACAGCCGAGGGAAACTATTGAACACTGGCTCGGATGAGCAGAGTATGACTTCTGTTCTAGAAGCATATGTGGCGAAGGAGAGTAAAGATGATAAGGCATCTGCGCCTACGGACAGGGCTCCTTTAGGGGTCTACGAGGATACAGCATTCTACCAATCGCTTCTCCGCGACCTGGTTGAGCAGCGAATGTCAGCATCTACCAACGGCGGTGCTGTCCTCGACTCGATCCCGACGCAGCTACCTAGGAGCGGATCTACAGATGCAATCAGTGGGATGCGCAAGGATAAGGTGAAACGAGCGGTAGACACGAAGGCGTCCAAGGGACGGAAGATGAAGTACACTGTGCACGAGAAGCTGCAGAACTTCATGGCGCCCGAGGATCGAGGTACATGGTCGAATCGAGCGAGGGATGAGTTCTTTGCTTCACTGCTGGGACGAAGCGTGGGGAATGTGCTGGGTGAAGACGAGGAGAGCGGTGATGATGGCGAGTCTGCAGACGACGATGCCGAAGGAGGGTTGAAGTTGTTTAGAAGTTAGCCATACCTATAACCAGAATAGAGATCCGTTTGTGCGAAGCATTAACCAAGGTACAACGTGAATCTATTGCTATATAGAGTGATAAATGAATGTACAGTCATTATAATTACCAACATGAAAGCGCTCAGAACGTAAGGCAGTGTGCAAGTGAATTCTTTTGGTCAGCTCCCCGAGCGCCATGGAAATGCAGTACTTGTCGCGGTCCTGCGCTGAGACCAAGTTAGCCAGGGACTTTCAAGGAAAAGCATGGGAGGATCATGAGCAGGGAAAACAGAAGGAGAAGATGCGAATGATAAGAGAAGAAGCCTAGTAGACGTCGTCTTCCTGGTTGTATGTGTGGCGACTTCGAGTGGGATCCTTGCGCATCTGTTGCCCAGAGCCAGTGAATCCAACTAGAAATATCAGAATGCAAATTAGCAAGTTGTCAAGATGATGTCAAGGATAGAGGGACGGGGAAGTAGAGAAAAACGTACCCCTTGCGTTCACTCCCTCCGGTGTCCTAAACATGGAGTCTTTCTTGATTTTGCCGAATTTACTCTTGCTCGTGAAATCCTGCCACTTGTTCTTGCCGGCCTCCAGATCCTTCTTGCGCTTAACCTTGCGTGGAGCTTTGGCTGGTCGATCGGAACCATCGCCTGGACTAGCTACGTTCCTCGCCTGGCTCGCGAGGTCGGGGTTAATATCTGCGGCGGCTGAGATGACGCTAGACTCGGTACCTGTGTTTAAACTGCTGCCGTTGCTACTGCTATTACCGGGATGTGTGCTATTAATGCTGTTGGGGACCGCAGTGCCTGATGATGAGGATGGATTATCAGCCTTTCGCTTTCTCGAGTCACTAGCAGAGAGAGGGCGGATGTCCTTTGACGACAAGGTCTCGGTGGTGGAGTAGGACTTGAAGGAGACGATGTAGATGGGATTTGTGGCTGAGCCGGTAAGAGAGGTAATTCGGGCAGGGTAGAAAGCCCCATCACCCGACGTCCAGCGGGCGAGGACGTTGTCGTTGACGCAGAAGGATGCTGTATGTGTCTGTTCTTCTTGTGGCGGGGCAGCGTCTACGGC